>SNQJ01S0156658.1:2745-14972 GCA_010110895.2 Picea sitchensis
AAAGATACCTTAGGTGACCCCTTTGAATGGTAAAGGGATGTTGATTACGTCAAAATGAGGTCAAAAGGGTGGTACTGGCATATAATTGGAGGTCTGTGGTATATAGTATAGGCAAAGAACATGGTCAAAACCGGGGACCAACACTGTGCATTGGTTTTTATTTTTTATTTGTTTATTTATTTATTTTATACTACGCGGTGGGGAGTCGACTATCCTTGTATAGCTTCAGCTGGCTCCCGTTGATCATTCCTCTCAGGTATGCACCTGCTATATCTTTCAACTGTACAGCTCCTCTGTCTGTGACATATTTTACCTCGTATGGTCCTAGCCAATGCATCCTCATCTTCCCTGGGTGCAACATCGATTTACTGTTGTAGAGAAACACTAGATCTCCTTCCTTGAACATCTTTCTCTTGATGTGGTGGTCGTGCCACGCTTCGTCTCTCATTTTCTGTACTTGTTGGTGGAATCATGCCAAGATTCAGTCTTCCTCCATTGACATTCATTGATCTAGTCATTCCTAGACTGCACCTAGTTATGTCATTTGTGTGATAGTTGCTACACGTAGACTAGGTATTAGAAATTCTAACGGCATTACTGATTCTTGACCATAGACCAATTTGAATGGTGTGTGACCTGTCAACTTTTTTCATGTGGTTCTATACGCCCATAGTACTAATGGTACCTTGAGATCCCAATCGTCCCTGTTGACGTTGCATATCTTCGTCATGGCATTTTCTAGAATTTTTTTGAAGGCTTCTACTGTGCCATTAGCCTATGGGTGATACGGTGTGCTTTTTTGGTGATCAACTTTGAACTCTTCGAGAATCACTCAGATGTTGTTGTTGATGAAGTGCATTCCTTGATCTCTCATCAAAATTCTTAGGCACCCAAATCTAGTAATTACCTATTCGAAAAGAAAGTGGGTAGTTGTTTCGGCACTGCAATCTTTTACTGGTGCGGCTTCTGCCCATCTTGTTAAATATTCGGTCACGGTGATAATATATCTCACCCCTGTTCTCTTGGTGGGTGGGTTAATGGGTCCCACAAATTCTATTTCCCATTTTTTGAACTCTTGAAGTGTCACTTGTGGTCATAGTGGCATCTCGTCCCTTTTGTTGGGTTTGCCAACCCATTGACAGACATCACATTACTGACAATATTCTTTCGAGTCTCTATGTATCATTGGCCACCATAATCCTGCATGTGGTACCTTCTGTGTGGTAGCTTTTCCTACGTAGTGCCCTCCTGCTATTCCTTCATGGGATTTTGCTAAAATTCTCGGTCGTTCGTGGTCTAGTACGTATCTTCGTAAAATGCTATCTATGCCCATTTTGTATAGATGCCCTGCAATCAGTTGATAGTCGGTTGCCCAGACTACCAGGTTCTCAAGTACTGGATGACCTCTGCGAAGTAATTGTCAGCAACCTGTACTGAGGAGAGTTGTGCATCCAAAAAGTTGTCTTCCAAATTTGTTGGTTCCTCTCCATTTGTGACCCTCGATAGGTGGTCAGGCCCTGCATTCAGTTTCCATAGTTTGACTATTACCTTGAAGTCAAATTCTTGAAATAGCAGTAACCGTCGATAGATTCTCCCCCCCAAAACTAGCTTGTTAACTAGGTATTTCAGGGCTGAATGATCTGCGAACATCTTAAAGTGTTTTCCCAATAGGTAATGTCTGTGTTTCTGTAGTGCGTAAACCATGGCTAAGCCTTCTCTTTCCATTGTGTTATAATTTTTTTCTGAGTCTGATAATTTCCTTCTTGCGAATGCTATTGGGTGATCCAAGTCTCCTGTTCCTGGTTGCACTAAGATAGCTCCAAGTGCTATTGCTGACACATCTACATGTACGTGGAATGTATTTTCCCAGTCTGGAAATGCCAATATTGGTGCAGTGACCATCTTTTCCTTCAGGGTATCTAGACCGTGTTAGCACTCGTTGTTCCATTGATACTTGGTATCCTTCCTTAAAAATTTTTCCATAGGCGATGTAATATGCACGTAGCCTTTGATGAATTTCTTGTAATATCCCATATGTCCTAACGTTGCTCTTAGTTGGCAGACTGTTTTTGGTGCTGGTAGGTTAACAATGACTGTGATTTTGGCTGGATCAACTAGTAAACCTTGTTTACATACTATGTGTCCCAGTAGTATCCCCGTTGGGTATGTTTTTGCCTCGAGAAACGTGACACCTACCTTGGGAAACATGTCATGTATTTAGGTGGTTTTTTCGGCACATGGTTTTTGCCGATGGTTTTCTATTGCCGGTTAAGGAATTAGGGTTTTAGACTAATCTAGGTCATTGGGTTAGTATTTTGGATGTCGCTGGCTCCTATATGTATATTGTATTGTAAATAATGTAACACAATGAATGAATATAATATATGCTGGTTTTCTCGGTTTGGATTTCCAGGGGAAAAATCTCTGTGTAATGTTTGTATTTTCCATTGTATCTTTTATGTTCTTTTATGAATATCTGTTTACAGTAGACATTGTACAAGGTTAGAATTTACAATCCCAAATGGTGTTAAAAATATTCATTTCTTGATATTCAGTGATATCTGGTACTATCTTTATAGTTCTAACATCAAGCGTAAAACTTCCACATGGTTTTTTAATAGGTTGTAAACCGTCAAATCATCCAGGTATACTTCGAGAAATTAGTGGATGAATTCCTTAAATGCTGTGATGACCACTCTGGAGAATATCGCAGGTGCATTCTTCAATCCGAACGACATGATTGTGTACTGATACGATCCCCATTCCATCGCAAATGTAGTCTTGTGTCTATCCTCTTGTGTTATCTTAATCTCATGATATCCCGAGAATCCATCGGTGAATGAATAGGCTTCGTGTCCTCCTACGTTCTCGAGTAATTCATCCATGAATGGTGAGGGGAATGGGTCATGTAAGCATGCATCGTTCAACTTCCTCAAGTCGACACATATCCTGATCCCTCTTCCTTGTTTCTTGTCCTATACTACCATCGGGCTTATCCATTCTGATTCTTCGACTAGTTCGATGATGTCAGCCTTGAGCATCCTGTCGATATCATCTTTAACTTTCTATTTGTAGATGGGGTTCAGTCTATATGGTCATTTTTAATGGGTCTTGCCTCAGGTTTGAGTGGTATCTTCATTTCTCCTAATTCTTCTACTATTCCTTTCATCTCTGTAAAGGTCATGGGAAAAAGGTCATTGTATTCACGAAACAATTTTGTGATGCTTTCTAACGTATGTTCGTCCCAATAATCTCCAATGCTGGCCATTTTGGGCTGCTCGACGGTCCCTATGTTAACCTTCTTGATCTTGATTGGCAAAGAGATGACCTCTGATTCTGAGGGCGGTCCTTCCACATTCCTCTCATCTTCAACTTCTTTGATATGAATATCATGCAGATCATCTTCATCTGGTTCTTTTTCCTGTACATGGTAGCATGACAACAGTTCCTTGACTGTCTACTTATTCTGTTGTTGTACCTCTGTGATAACTTCCACTTATGGTTCCGTAATGAATATGGCATCTCATTCGTTTTCGGGCCATGTCTATGTTGGGGTTCTCATGCTTGAATGAGAAAGTGACTGTAAAGTTCTGTTGGAGTGGCGCCCATGTCTTGGTTCCTTTTCGCAATTCCTGGTCTATATACCAATTCATTGGTATGCCTTCTAAATTATGAATGAAGTGGTGATGCCATTCTTCTGGTGGCGTCATTTTCCATAGTGTTTTACATGCCTCCAAGTGTTCTATTGGTATTCCTTGTCCATCATATTTTTGTCAGTTGTTCCATATGTGTTCTGCGCTGAACCTTATGCGCAGTAATCATTTGCATTGGTACCAATCTATGATAGTCACTTTGTGTGCACCCCACCATCTTGGAGGTGTAGCCTTTAGTTATAAGTCGAGTGCTAATAGTCTCTGGTTCTCTAATACTTCATCTTCATATTGTGTTAAGAAAGTTTCCAAATCATTTAGCCCATGGAAACTGGGTGGTTCTATGATTTTTGTGCCAAGTTATCTTACTGCGCGGTCTAATCTTGCACACCTTCTTATGGATACTTCATGTAATCTTTGCTGCCAGTTTTCTAACCCAGTGTCTGAGTTCCTGGTGCATGAAGTAATGCTCCTCCAACTGAGTATCCCGTCTCCAGTTGGGTTTATATAGTTCGCATATCGCATAGTTTTTTTGTACAACTGGATGATTTCATCTAGATCCAGACAAGTGGGTTCGACGAGCCTCTCGCCTTCTAATGGGTCGAGTGGAGCTATAACCCTGTAGTCTCCCGACTCAAATGTAATTTTTCTGGTCTTCAAGTTAATTATGGCCTGGTTTTCGAACGCCCAATCTAGTCCAAGTAGCACTAGGTAAGGTGTTGTACCATCTACTATTTCGATGACTTCAAAGTATGCCTTAGTGTGCATGCCATCCTAATCTACGGTTACTCCTTTCAGTCTACCTATTGGTAGGAATCTATGTTGATTCGCTAGCTTTAATTAAATAGTTGAGTATCCCATTGTAGGTTCTCCCATGCATTGCCATGTGGTTTTTGGTAGTACGTTCACCTCAGATCCTAGATCTAGTATAATATCTCCCATATTGAAATCCCCAATGTTAGCATTGATCCTAAATGCTCTACTTGTTCTTCTTCTTGTGTGTAGGTGGTTGACAGTTTTCATTTATGGCTTCTGTTCTGTCTTGCCACTACATTTCTCTAGGATGTTTTGCAATACTTTGATAGATGAGGGATCACCTAACATTTTGTTGCATGATTGCAAAAAATCTTTGAGATTACTTACATGTTCCTTAGGTTGTATTTTGTTGGAATGGTCTAGTGATGGCGGCATGTCATATTCTGCATCTTCCTTGTTCTGTTGTGTAGTTAGTGCTATGTCCTCCTTCTGGAATTCTTATTGTGCTTCTGTAAAGATCTCCTTTTCCTTTTGCGCATCGAACTGCTTCTTGGGGTTAGGGTTCTTCCTTACCCATTGGTTCTGCGCTGAGTCCTATCGAACTGCATCGTTTCCTATTTTTTTTCCTCCTCCCGTGACTATGCTAATGTTCTGCTTGTCATCCCTTGCTTAAGCTCAAATCCACTGAACATTCTGGTTATTTTGGTTCCTTTTTTCCAGGATCTTTACGAGTAGTGTCGGACATTCCTCGGTACTATGGTCCGAAGCGCGGCAATACATACAGGTCGCTCGTGGTAGTGGGAATTCCTGTCCATAATGTCCTAGTTGTTGGCAATTGTGACATGTTACTGGTCCTCTCCCATGTCTGAAACCTCTTCTGGCTCATCTTGTTCCTCTATAGGTTGCACAATCACCTCGTGGCACGTTATATTGTTGTCCCTAATTATACTGTGCAGTATTGTACTAGGGTTATGCTGGGTTGTATTGTGGTTGCACGTTATTATAGGGTTGTTACGCAATATTATAGTCCTGTTGTGTAGTGTTGTATGGTGTTGGCGCTTGAGTGAACTGTGGTGCTACCTGCCCAGGCATCATTTCTTTCTATACACTGTAGGCGTCTGAGGTTCTTTCCCGCATTAGCTCCATATTTTTGCAATCTTTGTCATCGTGGTCGATTGAATTGCAAAAAGTGCAATATGAGTTTGTTGGGACTATTTGGTATTTTTGCATCATCGTGTAATGGTAAGGGTCATGACCCAATTTCTTGTAGATTTAAAACCATAATCCCCCTTGTGGTAGCGGGTTTGGCATCCCTGTTGACATATACTACGCAAACATCTGATATTCATTTTTGTGGTGTCCTCCTGTCCTGCATGTGGTACACCAAACAACTTCTCATTTGTCCTTGTTCTTATTTTGGTTCAGTTGAAATGTTAATTTCTTCAGATCCTCTTTCATTTCTTCGATAGTTAGGTCCATCTGATGATATTGATTCTCTTGCAATTGCAAGGTTGTCTGTAAAGCCTCTACCTGTTTCTGAAACTTCTTATGTCGTAGTGGGTACTTTAAGTCTGGGAGTAGTGAGTTGATAAATAGGTGTCGATGTTGCATCTCAGTCATTAGGTATTTTAACTTCCCTTTTAGTCGCTTGAACCTTTCATCAATCTCCCATACCGATTCTCCTAGTTTCTGTCTTATTTCAATCATCTCGTTCATATACTGATCCTCTGAGTTTGGCTTCTGGAACTCATTGATTAATAGTTTATCAATGTCATCTAGTGCCCTTGTCATCTCTGGAGCATTGTTCGTGTCTAGACTCGTGTACCAGTCTAGTGCTCGGTCTCTTAGTGCGATCGCTAGCTGTGCGAGTTTGGTGTTGTCATCAATGATCTGCTTTGCTTCCCAGATATTGGCACAAATGAATAGATGATTCTCAGGGTCTTCTGTTGCTCTTCCTCGAAACTCCGGTAATCTGATAGTAGGGTCCTATCTTTCCATTCTGAGTACTGAACTACTGCCTCCTCTACATGGTGTGGATACTTGACTAAAATTACCTGAACTGGCTCCTCCAGTTGGCATTCCTTGTGTAGATATACTTCTTGTTGTTGGACTTCCTTTGAACTTTGGTTGCCTAAACAGTGGTGTTCTCTATGGTGTATTGGTCGTGCATGGGTTTATGGGTTCCACACTAACATTGACCTGAAAGGGGTGGCTGTCTTCTTCTCCCATTCTTGGGCCTCTGGTTTTCCTCTCGTAGGTGGCACACATGATTTCCTCAATCTACTCCACATCCTGAATATCCTCTACCTCCTCCTCGTCACTTTCCAAGCCCTCCCTTTCGGTTATGTCTCTCTTCTTGGTGTTTATCTTATATTGGTAGTGTGCTCCACTACGCGTCGTTCCTGGTGACGCCAATATCCACTTGAGTTGGTCATCATCCATCGAGATCAGGTCCAAGGGTTCCTCTTCCTTCTTCTCTTTATCCTTTCCTCCTTCCATTCCTCCTTTCTCTGTCAATGCTTCCCCCCTTCCCCCATGCACGGAGGGAAGTATAACTGTATGATTCCATTGTCATTACACCTTTGTTATAAAGCAGTATCTTCATAGACGTATATAGGGATCGAATATACATTCCTCTGGGTCCTCGTAGAAATTCTTTCTCAGTTTTGTTGTATGAATTTGTTGTGTCTACCGCAAACTTTGTGATGAATCCTGCCACAATACTGTCAAGCCAAAAGTCTACTCCGCGGGTGAATTTATTTTTCACCTGCTGCAACTGTTGAATCTGTACTAGAGTCCAATCTCTCTATCGAATTTGGTTCATCGGGTGATTATCCGTTAATATTAAGATCCACTCTTGTAGTAGATGTGGAAAATCACAGAAAACAATTTCGTGTAAATCCGTAAACACGTATTTATCCAGGTATATGTGTGGTGTGATTCTAGGGTTTCTATTGTCTTTATGTGAAAATTCTATCTCTTTAGTGCTTAACCAACCCTCGATTTCTTCTCTCGTGGGGTTCCAAGGTCTCCACATTCCCTTCTAATGGATCATTGCTTCTTCAATGGATCTTGTCCACTCTATCTCATCTACTCAGTCCTATCTTGTTCCTCTTACCTCGAAAACGAAACCATTTGTTGGTTTCTTTTGTCTGAGTTATTGACCCAGGGTTCATGTCATTCGGGATTCCAACAAATCCTCTAACTATCAGCCCTTCTGGTAAACCAGAAGGCAACACAACGCTCGAAAGGTACTACGCAGTCTCACCCAAGATAGCTATAGATGGTTGACTGTAAGACTCAAGTGTTTATAGTATGGGACAGAGTAGGGGATAAAGGGTTTCTTGATTACGGTCATGTTCTGTGAACCATTATTGTAATACTTTTTCCTAGGAATCATATGCATATAACTCAAAATATAAATGGATTCTGATAGTGAATTTGGATATTCATCAATTATAATCATCTATTGTTGAAAGAAGTTAAAGATATGTAGACATTCAACACATTAAACAAAAATTACCATGGTTCATCCCTACTGAGCTACATCCACAAATATCTGGATCTTGGCTCTTTTATTATGGTGGTTCTTGATTTCCTTACGCCACATGCTTACAGTGGTATGCAAAAGTGGGTAAGATCTATGTGAGGAGAACTAGATCACAACAGGCTCTACAGCCTACGGTCTAAACCTCATATCTACCTTCCCTCCTATCTATTCTTGCTCAACATCTTACAAAACTCGGTTCATACAACTCAAAATCCTTCCCGCAATGCCGACAACAATGCTTGGAACAATCATACAATGACAATCATAATCCTCATAAAAACTAGCATAAAATCAACAATGATAACAACAACAACAATAACCACCTCCTTATATGATACTTTCGTATCTATATTTATAAATTTCGGGTGTTTTAGCCACTTACAAAATATTACCAAAACATTAATCTTTCTTAATCTAGGTTTTTCTCCCATGCACATGTTGTTCTTCCTCCAGCTATCGCTTTTCTCTATGCACGTTTTCTTGCATTCACTCGTGCCGATATTTTGCCAGTTGTCACTTCAGTTTCCTGCATGCCTTATTTCCCATGATTATCCTTCTTTCCACTTCATCCTAGTGACAACAGGCCCCCAACACTGACGTGTGACTCATCCCGAGTCACCTAATTACGTTGTCTCTCCTCGATCTCCCTAGCGATCATCTGGAACATCTCCTGCAATTATGTTGCCTTTGTGAGTGCCTGTGTGGTTTTTTGTTTGACAGTATCGATTGTTTGCGGTGTTACTTCTTCACTTATCAGCTTTTCACATTCTATTTGAGTTCGTGATGACTTTGTTTTGGCTTCTTCTGCCTGCTCCAGTACTGCTGCTATCTGTTCCTGCAACGGTTCTATTTGAGCCTATCGCTCATGTTTTTGTGTTTGCGTAGTGAGAAGTTCTGCGTGTAACTTCTTTAGCTCTTGTGTCCCCTTGACCCATTTTGGAATTCAGATGGTTTTTTGTTGCTACTTGAATTCTTGGATCTTTGCATTGATCATTTCCTCCTCCTTTTCCCATTGTTGGACCCGTGGATCCTCTTCCAGTTTTGTCCAGAGTTTTGTTGCTTTATCCAGCAAGTCGGTTGTTGTGCTGACCTATTTTTCTAGCTCATGTAGTTGTGGTGTTGCTTCCTACTTCCTCTGCTCCTTTACTGCTGGTGGAGTTGTTGGTCTAATCTATCCACATAGAGTCTCGATCTCCTTCTGATATTGCTCAATTACTTGCACAATCCGATCGATATTTTCTGCCACTGGGAGTTCACTTCCTTGCGTAGTAGTTGGAAGTTTTCTGAAAATGTCTTCCACTCTACGTTCCAACTCAGTTCTGTATCCCTTCTCCTTATGCATTTCCAATTTTGCTTGCACGCAAACTATTTCTAGTGTTTCCTGCTTCTTTGTTGCTTGTTGTAGTTCGACCAAGTTTTATGTGCTCGAGATTGTATCTCATGGTCGACACTAACCTACAATTGGTATAAGGCCTTTGTTGGCATCTGTGTTAGGACCAATTGGATCTGATCCAATTCCTTTAGTGGTTTTTGTCCCACAATTTCATCCATTCATATCATGCTCGAATTTATGTAAATCGTGGAATGTGGTTTCGAAAGAACTGAGTCACATTTTCCTACCTCGATTCTTTATGTGGTCTGTGTGCTCGATGGTTCTATGCCTCTAGTGCTACTTGTAATTTGGGCTTCTTTGAATTTCTTCAGGAGTTGCCCCACTTCTGCCAGTTCCTTCTGTAGTTTATCCCTGTGGTGCGCTACATGATCAAAGTCCTCTGTGAGGAAATCCTGGACCATTCTGGCAATCATCTCGTCATCATCCTCTGGGATTGTGTATTTTGGTGGTGATCGTTGTGCCTTTGATTTCTTGCGCGCACCTGTTTCATATACCACTGGTCTCTTAGTTCCACCTGGTTTCTATGTGATGAGGTTCGTCGCAGTTTCCTATGCTCCCTCAGCTGGGTTCTACTATTCATTGGTTGGCTGAGTGGTTTATGTTCTCCCTTTCTAGGTCCCTGGCTTCTCTGAGCTACCCTCTATCTGAGTCGACTTGATTTGGCCCATTCTTGGTTTCTTGGGTACTGGGACTTGTGGAGGTTGTGTTTCCACCTGCGGAGCCCCTCCTGTTGTTTTCCCTGGCATTGTTCTGGGTATAGTTGGGATTTTACATTCATCTAGCCACTCATGGATGATCATGTCAATGTCTCCATCGGTGACACAGTAGCACATATGTAGCCACTGTTTATGTGGGTCCTGTTTTGGTTGTATTCACATGGCTTGTATCCTAGCCCAGAAATTGGTGATGCCCCCGAATTGCACGACAGCCTCTGGCGTTATCATCCATGCTCAGTTGATTGCTTCCTGCATTTCTCGTAGGTAAGATTCGAATATAATCCCATTTTCCTTCTTATTCTTAGCCAGTGGCATGGATTTCAGGATGTGATATATCACTCCTCTTGGCTGTGGTGTGGTACAAAAGGTGACGTGGTCCGGTTCTTTCCATCCCATGAAAGTGTTGAGAGTAATCAGCCATGAATAATGAAATTCCACACATGCTTCCTATGCGTCTCTATAGTCTATTTGGAATAAGTTTGACAAATATGGCGCCCAACGCATGAAGGTGCCTTCCGCGCATTGAGCTGCAACTGCGATGACTCCTGCTGGTACTTCATATTTGTGGCATTTTCTTAGTAGTTTGCAGGCTAAGATATTTTCTCCCAGTTGTGTTGCGGCATCATTAATTCACTTGATTATAATGCCTCTTGTTCCTCTGTCGGTGCCATATTTCTTCTTCATTTCTTCTGCCAATGCTTTGTCCTTGGACTTGTCGTCTAGTATCAGCGCATGATCCATACCCCGGATGGGTAGTCCTGTAATCTATGAAATAAGTTAAAGAGTTATGGGGACAGTTTTGTCCAGCCATACATCCCTTCCATGCGTAACTGCTAACAATTGCTTGATGCATGTTGTCACATATTGACCTCTACCAAAGTGTGGTATCTTCAGCAATCCTAAGATTCTGGTTCTATCCAATCTGGATGCCCACTGGTGTGGCTTAGTGATAGTTCCTACATGAGGTGTCACGACTATTGTCTCCATAAATACTTGTGGTGCAAGCTATGGGTATTTTCTTTCATCCATTACGTCATGGTTAAAAAATTTGAGCTTTCTGACGTGACCCAATAGCTACGAGTCCACATGTATTCCTTTTGGTGTGCGAGGTATCACAATCTCTGCAGTTGGTTTCTTTCGAGGTGAGCTCGGTATATGAATCATGTCTTTCTATTGTGTTGGTTGGTTCAAAGTTCCAGCAACTCCCGATTGCACCTTCGCCTTCCATTCTTCCCAAGCCTTGCCCATTTCACCAGTCGGCTCGGCCGAAAAAGAAAAGTCCAGGATGGGTATTTGTAGAACATTTGGTTGGGCCTCTACTTCTAGGTTCTGTGTGCTTCCGTTTATTTCCATGGCTACTTCGGCATTTTCTGGATTTCCTTCCTGATGAGTTCCTACTGCTTCATTCTGAGGCTCCTGCGCTGCTTCTGGTGTGTCCTCTTTCCTGGCTTCTGCTTGGGGTTTCGGGATCTCTTCCTGGATCGGTGTTGATTTGACTGGAATGTCCTCCGATGACGGGATTTCATCAATATCGACGATCTCCAGTGACTGTTGGTCGTTCTCTTCCCGTATCCCTCATGACCTAGTTTGAACCCTAGTAGGTTAGACTGTCTAGCTTGGTTCTGTGAGCTTTGGTGGTGCCATAATAGTGTCAAGTGGATGTTTTCTTGGTTCAAATATCTCGGATAAGCTCTGTGATCTCGCTCTATGCGTCCGGGCTTCTCTTTCTGTTTCTCCATTCTTCTTGTGCGAATAGACTAACTGTTTATGTGCTTGTGTGTTCTATGGGTGTGCCATGAAGCTTGTTTAGGAAGCCTCCTACCTTGTGTGATTAATGTACCATAAGTGTGGGTTAAATGCATCTGCAATGGTTTCATATCTTCCCTTGGCTACTTTGTCGATGACATCCCATCCGTCCTTTCCTTTCTTTAATTCCGTCGCATGTTGTCCTATCAGTGTGATTTTACTAACTTTACTTTTCCTACTTATTTCCCTTTCTAATATGGTCGTTGTATTTTCCCTCACTGGTTTTGTGTTGCGTATGCGATTTGTCTCTCATGTTGCGCGCTGGTTATTTTTTTTTTTTTGTTACTGTGCGGTGGGTAGTCGACTATCCTTGTAAAGCTTTAGCCGACTCCCATTGATCATTCCTCTTAGGTCTG
>SNQJ01S0156658.1:20448-42711 GCA_010110895.2 Picea sitchensis
TTCAAGCAGTACCGAGTAATCCATAGGAAGTGCGTGAATAGAGGGTGGAAGTCGCTAAGAGCGTAGTGGGAAGGATTAGATCCCTCACCTTAGAATTAAATAAATTGAGCGACAAAAGCATGCAGACCTACAAACACCTCACGGAAGATCCAAAGCTTAGGAAGTTGGAAGCATAGCTACAAGAGGCGCAACAACAGGCACTGACAGTTCAGGTGCAGATGAAGTCACTCACGACAGTCGAGAGAATGAAGAGATCACAAGAACACTGTGCAACCGTGTAACAAATTACTACCATACAGGGCAGAGTAATGGAAGTCACACAGAGTCTAGAACCGGTGCAAGAGGAAGCTTGCGCAGTGTTTGAAGATATTGAAGGACAAGGTTCGCAACTGGACCAAGTAGTTGTGATAGTGGAACAACGCCTGGAAGGGCCTATTACAAAGAAAATGATATATGATTTCGTTGAGCAGGAAGCTCAAGTGAAGTAACAAGTCAAGGCAGCTTGAGCCAATCTCGAGGCCTTCGAAGCAGCACTGCCCAGATTTGAGTGACTCGGGATGAGTCACAGGTGAGTGTTGAGGGCCTGTTGGACCTCAACCAAGTTTTGAGGAAACATTGGTTAGGATTGACCACCTTTTTGGACTTCGACAGGCTAGTCGAAGATGGAGTGCTCAGGAGAAGCTGAGATTGTAGGATCTCGCTTGATTTGTGGACCCAACATGGGGTTCTTAGGGTTTTTGTATTAGAGTTTATGGGATGTCATCCCATGGGTTTACCCATGATTAGGCCTTTTGTAAGCAAATGTAAAAGTATAAATAAGTGTAAGAATGTAATGTAGAAAAGAAGAAATGGATTGTAAGTAGCTAAATGCAAGAGGAAAGTAGTTTTGGGTTGCTTAGTGCAACAAACTATGTATGTAAAGCTCTATTCTTAGTAGAGGAGTTGGATCTATGCCTTGAACTGATTTTGGGAAGGTGGATCTGCGCAGATCTTCTGTCCGGTTCGAAGCTTGGCTCTGTGTCTTAGTGCACAGGAGAAAAATAATGTAAGATATTGGAGACTAATAAAGAAGAAGAAGTCGTTGGTGGATGTAGCCCCACACTGGGGTGAACCACGTATATCATGTGTTGATGGTTTGCTTTGTGTTATGGTGCTTTTTCTGTGAATCTTCTTAGTGCATTGGTTGTTATGTATGATAGATAGATTATGAATGCTTAGTGCTTTATTTATGTTTAATGTGATAGATCTAACTTTTTCTGCTAAGTGCAATGTGTATTGTTACTGCATCGATCTATTCTTAGGGTTTTTTCTACGATGTTAATAAATATTCTAAACTAATGCATGTTGTTCTTAAGTACTCTGCGAATTAATTGTAATCACAGATCTGTGTCCCATCTTGGTTATAGACACTTGAGTCATGTAACCCCCCCTGCCTCTACCTCGGGTGAGACTTTGCCTGCTTCACAGGTGTTTCTGAAAGGGTCGGTAGTTAAGGTTTTGTTTGTGCATTATTGAAGCATTGAAACCTGGGTCTACCCCTATGCCAACATTTGTGTTTAGAATATGGTGATGATGGTTCTTCCACGTAAAGGGAAATATAAACTAAGTATTGGGTTGTGCAAGATATGACTTGTGCAAGAGAATTTTTTTTACAGAGTATGAGGATTTTTTTATAGAAAATGGAATCTCCACATAGGATAAGGAATTCCACACAAATCAATAAAATATCTAAGTGTTGTAAAATTTGTTCCCAAATATAAACAAAATAAAAATGGTTGGAAAAAGGGGGTATATGTATAACAAAAAAATAAAAAAAGGAGACACATGAAAATGGGTCAATAGTTATCTAGGTATCCTAATGTAAGGCACTCCTCCACGTGACCTCTTATAACTGGTTCTCCTCAACATGTGTACCTATGTAATTAATTTCTCCAATGGTTCTCATCAACACATTTGACTAGGTCCACAAACAACTTCCATTAAGTATGCTCCTCAACCAAAGCATCCCCAGGTCAAGTATCCAACCTCAAATGTGCATGTTACATGGTCCCATGTTCCTAGGGTTAAGTTCTCTTCTCCAAGTTCCTAGTGTTCATCCTCCTAGGTAGGTAGAACTCTTAATAAAACAATTAACTCCCCCATTGTGTGCACCCAAAGGGTTAATTATCATGTCAATTAGGATAACAACGTCCTTGGTAAGAGATTTATGCTAAGAAGTTATCAAATTTCAATCATCCACTCAAATTGGTGCATACATATGCCTACCAAGAAATATCTCCAAGGGTCCAGTAGGCCTAACACTCTCATATCTAGGTAAAAACACTTTTGGAGTAACCCCAAAAATATAACATTATGTAGAAATTAACAATAATAATAATAATAATAATAATAAATAACTAAATTCCCAAGACTTGTAGAAAAATCTTGCACACAAAATGAAGCATTCGTCTACAACCAAGAGATGATAAATAAAAATTTCCTAGGGTAAATGAGAAGTCATGGGGTATAATGGTTGATCAATATGGGTAGAAATAAGAAACAAGATGAGGCAAATCATAGTATTCAAGATTTAAACTACCAATTTACAAAATTGAATGGTTCTATACCCCCTTGATGTGTGCTTTCTCATTTAGTGAGGTGAAATCACAAGTTAGAAAATCATTGACCTTAGAGGAGTGCATTTTTTTCTTCTAATGATGGTTAAGTCATAGGTTAGAGAAGGTTACCCCCTTGAAGTATAATATACCCCCTTGATGTGTGCTTTCTCATTTAGTGAGGTGAAATCACAAGTTAGAAAATCGTTGACCTTAGAGGAGTGCATTTTTTTCTTCTAATGATGGTTAAGTCATAGGTTAGAGAAGGTTACCCCCTTGAAGTATAATTTATCTTATAGTGAAGGTGAAATCAAAGTTTAGAGAAGATTAACCCCTTGAAGTCTATGATTTGTCATCTGGTGGTGAATGAAAGAGTGGAAAATTGAATTTACCTACCATCCTTCGTAAAATTGTTTAGAAAAATGTGCAAGCATTGAATCACTAAGGTGAAGGATCTTCAAGGTGGAAACATTGAGAAAATATTCCTACGTGGATGCTAAGTGAGTGATTTAGTTATTGTCATGGCATCTTCCATATATACCAATCAAAAGGCATTTCCTACTTATATATAAAATTAAGTTATTGAGCTAAATAATTGTTGGGTTCAATTAATAAGACATGAAGATGATTTCAATTCGATCAAAGTTCCATTGTATTCCTTTCTACCTAAGTAAATAATGCCATTACCTACAAAGTATTGAACATATTTAGTTAGGAGCTCTATACAAAGTTGTTTTCCTATCAAATTTGATGGAAAACACATTATTAAAAACAATTCCTTGCAATTAAAATATGTACCTTGACTTTTTAGCTTCATAAGCATGTGACTCCCACATATGAACTCAAAACCTCATATTATGTAAAGAATGTTGTAGAAAACATCAAGATATTTCCAATGCCTAGCCAGACAACATATGTCACCATTCCTTTCATACCTTTCATTGAACACGAAGTGTAAAATAACTTACAATTAATGAAGCACTTTTAAAGAGAATGTTCATACTTTGGGGGCTCATAATTGATTTATTCCCATTATATTGTGATCAATGGCCCTAAAAACATTATTGTATTCTTTGTAAGAGTTCCTTTCATACTTCATTTTGTTAGATCATGAAAATATGAGGAAACAATGCTCACAAGATAAATTTTGGTCACCATGAAAAGCATCGCTTCAATAGATTTGACAATACCATGTCATAATGTCATCACTACCAAACATTCTTTGATCCTAATTGGAATCCACTTTCCTTATCCTCTCATAAGTATTGATTGAGATATTCTCAACATACACTTGAGCACTAACTAAGGGGAAGTCCATATAATGTTTTATTGGGATACTTCATAGCTTAGATGTGTGATCATTTGTGAGACACATGGTCTATAATATTGTCATGGTCAAAATACATAATTTTTTCTTCATCAATGTTATCAAAATATCCTAAGCTTATCCCTTCACTCATTGTTTTCCACTATGCTTGTAGCCACGACCTTCAAGATATCCCATAGACAATCTCTATAGCTTGAATGAATACTTTTCAATGTGGAAACTACCAATCAATCATGTGTTATAACAATCATTCTTACACCACTATTTGGTTCTTCACATGAATGTGCCATCAAATTTGAGAATATATGAGATTCATATAATGTCATCTACATTATATGTTAATAGGATTGTCATTTGAGAACTAGAAGGTTGCTTCACCTTACTACACCATTTATCATCTCATCGTGGTCTCTACTACAATAATGCACAATTATCACATGCACATGATGTTATTTCAAACTTCAACCATGTTATATTAGTTCAACCATAGGATGTAATCAATCAACCTTGAGAAACAAGCTAACACATGTATGATCATTAAGGCTTCTTCCAAGAAAACAAAGCCTAAGTAAGATTAGGTCAGCATGCAAGACATCAATTCAATTCACAATCGAAAACTAAAGACACTATAAGTAAGTGGATACCCCAATGAATGACTAGTTGAAAGCTTCACTCAACACTAGCTAATTATATAATGCAACCACTATCATTCAAGTGCACTTCAAACAATAGACTTAGGAAAAAAAATCAAAGAACCTACAATAATTAGAGATCGTTGATCACATTAAAAGGTAAGAGCCATAAAGGTAAATGAATGTTATAAATGAGTCTTAAAATAAATTAGGAGGGGGGGAAGAGGTAGGTTCTAGGACATTGGGTTAGTTGAGGCATCAATAGTGTTAGGATCATCTATCTAATGACAAGAGAGTGAAGCTTGCATGCCCCAATTTGGAGGGGCATGGATTCTTATGGTGGGACAATTTACATGAATTGGATAGGAAGAGAAAGGGGAAAGATAAAATTAAGGCTCAGGATAACGATGGTTTCCAAGATAAAGGGTAAATTATTTCCTATGGAATACACTTTAAAATTGGCCATGAAGCTATAAAACCTAATAAAAAAGGAGATTTCGGTGAAGGAATACGTTGAATAATTTTAGAGCCTACCCATCAGATCTGGACAAAGTGACGAGTTTGCCATTTTTTTTGCTAGATACATAAATGTCATATAATATGTTATTTATGATGCACTAAACATGTTAATAATTTAGTCTATTATAGATCCATCTTGGTGTGACTTGAAGGCCAAAGAAAACATGTCAAGAAAATAACATAGATCTTGTGGTAAAGGAACATGGATTAGAGGTATAAACATGTCTAAAAGAGAATAGAGTAATGGGAGAAAAGGAGAAGTAGGTATCAATAAAAATGTTGCAAACTAACAACCTAGAAGAAATTATGAAGCTCCTAGAGACCAAGGAACTCTTAAAGGTAGAGTAGGAAGATTTGGTGGAACAAGTTTTAAGTGCATAGCATAAATGCATTGAGCCTATAAGTTTTAAAAACAATCAATATGAGATAAAAACCACATTTCTCAAGAAGATGAAAACATTGTTTTTTTTTCTTCATATGAGATATGATCGATATATTATTACAATGATCAGTGTTCCATATATAGGGAACATATGGTGACCATCCATGAAAGGATACACCCCTTAGATAATCAATAACTATTTATTATTATCATTTAATTATTATATATAGTATTTAATAATCAATAATTATATTATTAATTATTAATTTAAGAGAATGTATGTTGGATGTTGTCCAAACATCAACACTCCCTCTCAATGAGGGAGACATTCTGCATCATTCCAATCTTGTCTTTGAAGTATACAAACTTCACCCTAGACTCATGAAATGTGTTTATCAGTCTTGGGAGATGTCTCTCTCCCACCTGAACAGAGGAGAAACTCCTTATGCAACTCTCCCTCTGAGCTAATTGACTCTCTCTAATATCAGTCTCACTCTGGTTCTGCATGTAATATCATATATCATCTTGATTCTTTATCATTCCTTTTCAAATCACCATGATTAGGACAAAGACCAGACCATGATSTTTCACTGTAGGTACACACATGTGAGTGAATGCCATCCTGATGCTAACTGGAACGTGGAAATCACTTCAAGCACCTCGAGTCCATATTATTCCTTATCATGATCAAGGAAGGACTACACATGGGCCCATTTACCACAAGTGAACCTTTATGATAAATGTATCCTATCTCCCTTGGTCTGCAACCCAATCTAGGAGAAGGTCCACCCAATGTTGAAACATAAACACTCCCTCTTAGCTAGGGAGGTATATTTCCACAGTAGTACACAACTACTATCCAATGGTACACAACCACTATAGTAGTACACAACTACTGTCCAGAGACACACAATCTTCGCCAGTGGTACAAAATCATTGTATTATAAAAATTTCTATCACACATGCCACTCCCATGTGGAATTCTAGAGGCTACTCCCTCTAGAAACATTAGGGTCAACTCCCCATAGTGTGCGACATCAAGTTCAACTCCCTTGACATGTCCTCATGTTATCTCCACATGGGACATTTCCTCATGTTCTCTCCACAAGGGACATTAGGATATCCCTTCTCGGATAAGTGTCCTCATATATCAACAAACTTATCCCTTCTCAGATAAGACCAAACCCACTTATCCATTCTCAGATAAGTGTCCTACTTATCCCTTCTTGAGTAAGTTTCATCACAAATCAAATCAACTCATTTCATAGAGGAGTATGATCTGGATAATGTTTGTCACACATGGAACTCCCATGTGGACTTCTAGAGGGTACTCCCTCTAGAAACACTAGGGTCAACTCCCCATAGTGTGTGACGTTAAAGTCAACTCCCTTGACATGTCCTCATGTGCTCTCTACATGGGATGTGTCCTCATGTGCTCTCCACAAGGGACGTTGGGCTATCCCTTATAGGATAAGTGTCCTCACAAATAAACACACTTATCCCTTCTCGAATAATCCCAAACCCACTTATCCCTTCTTGGATAAGTTTCCTCACAGATGAAATCAACTCATTCACAGAGGACTATGATATGGAGAATGTCTCAGGAAGCTACAAATATCAACACTCCCTCTCAGTGAGGGAATCATTCTTTGCCATGCCAAGTTTTTCACGGAATTACTTGAACTTCATCCTGGTTTGGTAAGAACATCAACAACCTTCTCATTTGTGGGAAGGTATTGCACCAGTACATCCTCTACACCATGTCTTGGAATAACAGTGGAATCTAGCACATGCCCAAATAAATATGCAAGGATCTTGCGAAGCCACACTTCTTTGCATACTACCACACTCAATGTAATGTACTCTTCTTCTGTGGTTCCCAAGGCCACATAAGTCTATTTCCTACTACACCATGAAACTATGGCAGATCCCAAAGTGAAGCAACACCTAGAGGTTCTATTCATGTCCACTATGCTCCCTACCCAAACAGAGTTAGTATATCCCTGCAATCTCATGTCAATACTGGAAGTACATCTCATACCATGCCCAACTGTACCTCACAGGTATCTCAACACACGCTTCACAAAAATCCAATGTGTTTGTCTCCGTTGACTCATAAAATGGCTAAGTGTACTCATTGCATAAAAAATATATGGTCTGGTGTTAACTAGATACATCAATGATCCAATCAGTTAATTGTATAGAGTAGGATCAATTTCATTAGAATAGGAAGAAGACACACTTAGTTTCTTCAGATTTGTCACCATTGGTGTAGCCAAGAGCTTCAAGTTCAACATCCCAAACTTATTCAATATCTCAACTATGTACTTCCCCTGACTCAAGAATATCTCATCAGTTCTCTGCCACACCTCTATTCCCAATAAGTAGTGCATAATACCAAGGTCCTTCTTCTAAAACTTAGAGGCCAATGCATACTTTCATTCAACAATAAGTCTCTATGTATCAGTGAGGAATAAATCATCAACGTAGAGGACCAAACTCAGGGACTCACCATTAAYAGTCTTGTAGTATAGGTTGGGATTGACAACACTTTATCTAAAKCCAAAAATCATCAGGTGTCCATCAATCCTCACATACCAAGCTTGAGGTGGTTGCTTGAGTCCATATAAGGCCTTCTTCAACCTGCACACACGAGACTCCTTCTCATGTATCACGAATCGATCTAGTTGCTCAATGTATACTTCTTCGTCAATATCTCCATTGAGAAAGGTTGTCTTTACATCCATATGATGTACTCTCCAACCCATGGATGTTGCAAAGGAAATAATCATCTGGATAGAAGTGTATCAAGCAACAGGAGCAAATGTTTCCTCATAATCTATTCCCTCCACCTGAGAGAATCCTCTAGCAAAAAATATGATTGTGTGCCTCTCGATGCTCCCTTAGACTATGTGTTTGATCTTGTAGATCCATTTGGAAGTCACTATAGACTTCCCCTCAGTTCTCAGAACAATATCCCACACATCATTCTTCATGACAGATTAATACTCCTCCATCATGACATCTCTCCATATTGGATGACTAGTTGCCTCCTCATAACATGAAGACTCAAAATGAATGATGTGGCTCATAGTTGTGGAATAGCATGAATATCTTTGAGGTCTCTTTCTCACTCAGAAGGTACCAATAGGATATTCATATCCTTCTACCTCCTGTAGAGTCTAACGAGCCCATGTAGGTCTCTTCTGACCTACTGCAATATCTTTGGGAACATCAACTAGAGATATAGGATCAATGAGATCAATTGGATCAATTGGATCAATCTCCATGTGAGATCCTCTAGATCTCTTAAAGGATACCTCCTCCTCAAATGTAAATTCTATTCTCACCTCAATTTGTCTTTGACCAAGGATGTAGATCCAGTATTCCTTCAAAAACTCATTGTACCCCAAAAATGTAACCTTTCTTCCTGAAGGTTCTAGCTTGATCCTTTTATCCTTAGCTAGATGAATGCATATTCGACACCCAAATATCCTGAAGTGTCCAACCTCAAGATTCACTCTGGTAAAGGCCTCCTCAGGCATCATGTTCCTCAAATTATTATGAGGACTTATGTTTTGAACATACACTGCAGTCATGGATTCCTTTTCCCACATAAACATAGGTAAATTCTAATCATGCTAAGTCATCTTGGACCATACTTGATATATTGAGGTTCCGTCATGAAGCCAATGTCTTAGGAAGCTAAAAATCATCAACACAACCTCTGGAGATGGAGGTGACTCCTCCTCTGTCTTTGCTCCCTCTAACATGGAAGGTATCTCTTCCTCCTTCTCTGGAGGTAACTCAATCTCTGCTCCCTCTAGATGTAGTACCGCCTCCCTCATTGGGAGTACCCCTACATACACTAGAACTGCTTCCATGCCTACTTCCTCAACATCTCATGGCTCGACTCATGTACTGGGACTGCTACAACTACTCCCTCTGAGTCTCATAATGTGTTTTCCTCCTATACTGGATCTACCATAGTTGTGTTACAGTCGGTCTTGACTCATTGTATCCATGATCATTGGAACTGTCTCTTCTATTTGGCATAGTCCTGTCATGGGAGGTACATTGCTCCTAGATACCTCTTGTCTCGGAGCATCATGTTTGGCAACGTCTCTCCTTGATATCATGTTGGAAGGTATTTCCCTCCATGTCTACCTCCTGCGACCGTCATTATGGATCCTTCTTGGAGCTATTACCTGTGACCTTCCCGAAAAAAGAAACAAGAACAACAAAAAGCATCTCTTAGAGGAGATCAATGTAAGTCCTTCCTTATTTTAGGGACTTAATAAATTAAAAAATATATATTTTTTGTTATCTCCTACTGAAATAATCTGCAATTTAATTTATGGTTTTATTTCATGATTTGAATAAACCAGAAATAAACAACAACAACATCAACATCATAAGAATGACAGATCAACTAGTAAACTACATACCTTGACCTGTAGGTTGGTTGATTTAGTCCCTTTTCTATTTGTTCTTGTTCTTGCCCAAACTACCCAAACTGAATATTAACCTCCCATCCAACTAGGAACAACCTCTTAGACTCCCTAGCTCCAAGAATCCTTGTGGTTTCCTGGTCCCCAAGCCCAAAGTTCCCAGAAACAACAGTGCCCTATGAGAGTTCCCCAAAACAAACTATTCTCCCAATTTTCCTCCTCCTCTTCCCCCTCTTCCATAATTTTCCCAAAACAAAAAAAAAATAAGACCCCTTCCAATTCCTCTCCCTTCTTCCTTATCCTCCTCTCTTGAGTCTCTCTCTCTCATTCAATTCCCCAACTTCCTTATCCTCCTCTCTCGAGTATCTCTCCCTCATTCAATTCCCCAACTTCCTTATCCCTTCATTAATTCCCCCAAAAACCTTATCCCCTCATTAATTACTTCACCTACTATTTTTAATAATAAAATACTCAATGAATTTATTTTAATAATTAGTTTAATTTAATTTAACAACTATGATAAATAAATTATCAATTTGGGTTGTTACATACACCCACCCTTCAAGAAACTTTGTCCCGGAGTTAGACTAATTTACAATACAAGGGTAATGACACATGATTCATAGATCCACATAAAATAAACAACATCATCAATTTAAAACACATATACATACTAGTGTATGTGTGCAAGACATGCATGTGTAGCTAGCACATACAGGACTTGCACATGCACTAATGACAACATTTATCAATCCTAAAGTAATTCTTGTATGCGTCCAATCCAATCAACAAGACCATTCATTTCATAAAAGATAATAGACCATTTAAAATGTTTGTGAAATCCCTCAATTACAATAATTTAGCACAATCAACATTCACTTAGATAATTGTAGTTCAGTTAAGTAAATATAAACATACATATATACATATTTTTCAAAATGAGGAAATCAAGAAATTCTACCATAATGTGAAATCCCCACACACTCTCAACTACTTCTAGTCATCCTTCCTCCCTAACCTACTTCCATCTTCCATCCCTATCCTTCCTCTACTAGACTATCTTAGAGAGTCAACTATATTGACCTAACTCCATATAGAACCTATAAGCGGAAGTGTCAACTCTCTAGACCAAGCTTCCCCAGCAGGCATCTGGTAGTCATCATCACATGTCTAGGGGAGCGTGAGCTAACACCATCCTCCCATGACTCTAGGTTTCATAGGATACACGGTGGGAAATTCCTCCACCCCTCCTAATAGAACTAGGGTCAAAACCCTACCATGGACCATACAATGGTACTATGTTGTTGGGAATTTTGTATATTCAGTTTTAGGCAGTCTCGCCACCTGAAAAACTTGCACTTGTCCATATATCATAGAAATGCATTTGAACCAACATAATTTCACATACAAAGATTCATACCATATTGTTTCTTAGTCGATGTTCGCGACATCAACCCTTTTATCATTAGTATCCTTTGTCTATTTCATAGCCTCTTGTCCTTAACACAAACTCATACATATCCATGCATTATCATCATGTAAATTCATTTAATCATAATCTATCTGGTATCCATGTAACAACAACTTTAAATGTCAAAATTTTCAAGTTATAAATAGATTGCATATTATCCATCATAATTCAAATAACGTTAAGCATTCATAGAATTGACATTCACATAGGTTCATATGTCTTAAAAGTTCAAGTGTATCATTAATAGTTTCATCATTAATAGAAAATAAAAAGGTGATTAGGCCTTAAGTAATTCTAGTTATCTAAGTCAAAAGGTGGCATTACATACACCCAACCTTTGTGAAACATATTCCCTAGGTGTTCAAAAAAGTGAAGGATGATCTCATCATAAGGTCTCTGCATCCTCCCAAGTAGCATATCCTGGACTATACTTGTCCCATTGGAGCTTAACTTGGTCTACCAAACAATTCCTGAGTTGTCGGACCCTACGGTCCAATATGTGTAACAGTTCGACCATGAGGGTTCTTGCGGCTGATACCTGCAATTCCTTCCAATTCAGTTTATGATATTCGTTAGCAACATAATGACATAGAACAAATACATCAAAAACAATATGAGTTTTACGCAAGTGGGGTGGTAGTACGAGACAATAGGAAACAATTCCAATTCTCTCTTAGATTTTTAATGGTCCTATAAATCGAGGCGACAACTTTGTCCCCTACTCGAACCGAATGGTATTCTTATTAGTTCTGATACGAATGAAAACTTGATCTCCCACTTTATAACTTTGGTCATTTCAACGTGCATCAACATAACTTTTTTGTCTATCATGTGCTTCCTTTAGTCGTTGTCTAATCTGAATCACATGTTCCTCCATCTCTTGAATTAATTCTGGCCCAACTGTCACTCGGGCTTCTAACCTTTCCCAACTCAACGGTGTCCTGCATAGAATTCCATATAGAGCTTCATAGGGTGGCATTCCAGTGGAGCTATAAAAATTGTCATTGTAGGAGAACCCTACCAAAGGTAGGTACTTCTCCCAATGGGTTTGATTATCCATTACATACATCTGAAGCATGTCTTCCATAACCTGATTTACTCTCTTAATTTTCCCATCTTTTTCAGAATGATATGTTGTGCTTAAGTTCAACTAAGTTCCCAATGCTGACAGTAAACTTGTCCAAAATCTAGATGTGAATCAAGAGTCCCTATCTGAAATGATCTTCTTGGGTAACCCGTGCAGATGGATGACCTCACTTATAAACACGTGTGCCACATCAGTGACATCATAAGTGTCTCTAACCGGAATAAAATGAGCACTCTTGGTCAACTTATCAACTATCACAAGAATGGAATTGTGTATGTGCGATGTGAGTGGCAATCCCACAACAAAATCCATAGAAATGACTTCCCACTTGGACATAGGAACATCATGTGATTGTAAGAGACCTTCTGAGTGGTGGTGGTCAGCCTTCACTTGTTGACACTCTAGGTACTTGGTAACGAAATGGAATACATCATGCTTCATTCCTACCCAGAAGAAAAGCTTCTTCATGTCTGCGTACATTTTCTTCACACACGGATGTGCATAATAAAGGGCTTTACAGGGTTCCTTGAGTATGATGATTCGAATATCCCTACCTTCAGGGATGTACATCCTTCCTTGATATCTTAATAATCCATCTTCTTCTAGGTTATATCCTTCATAATTTGGATCTAATTGCCTCCCAATATGGAGGGTTGAAGTAACCTTTAAATACCAACTATATCCAAGAAGTTTCCCCAATACACACTCCCTCAGATTAACTTTTAAGGGTACCAAGAAGAAGACATGCGGTCTCCTTCTCAAGGCGTTCGTGACCACATTCACCTTTCCCTTGATGTACGAAATTCCAAAATCATGTTCACTCATAAAATCACTCCATCGCCTTTGTCGGGCATTGAGATCCCTTTGAGTGAAGAGATGATTTAAGCTTTCATGGTCAGTTTTGAGCTCAAAGCTTTGCCCCACTAGATAATGCCTTCAAAGCTTCAGAGCTAACATTACAGGTGCAAACTCTAAATCATGAGTAGCGTAAATATCCTCACATTTCTTCAAATTTCTTGACACATGCGCTATCACTCCCCCATCCTACATTAGCACGACCCCCAATCCTTAATTCGAGGCATCTGTGTAGACTATGAAGTCTTTTTCCATATCCGACACTCATAGAATTGGTGCACTAGTTAGTAACCTCTTAAGCTCGATGAAGCCAAAATCACATTCTTTTTTCCATTCATACTTGACCCCCTTGCACTGTGAGGTGGTGATGGGTTTCTCTATATTAGAGAACCCTTCCATAAACCTCTGATAATAACTCGCTATCCCCATGAAGCTTCTTACCTCATGAGCATTTTTTGGCACTGGCCATTCCATAATGGCCTTTACCTTTTCTAGGTCCACAGACATTCCTTCACCGGAAATGATATGAACTATATAGTGAATTTATTTCTATAAGAAATAACACTTCGACAACTTTCCATACAATTTGTTCTCTCTAAGGAACGACAACACCACTCGCAAGTGCTCCTCATGCTCTCTTTCGTTCTTGGAATAGATGAGGATATCATCCAAAAAGACCTGTACAAAGCGGTCTAAGTACTTTTGGAATAAACCATTCATGAGGCTCATGAATACTATTGGCGCATTGGTTAAACCAAAAGGTACTACAACAAACTCATAATTCCCAGACTTAGTTTGAAAGGTATTTTTAGGAATATCACCTTCCTTAATCCTTAACTGGTGATACCCTGATCGCAGATCAATTTTTGAGAACACTACTGCTCCTTTCATCTAATCAAAGAGATCATATATTCATGGCATTGGGTACCTATTTTTCACTGTAGCATGGTTCAAGTCCCTATAATATATACACAGTTGGAAGGAACCATCCTTCTTCTTAACAAAAATTACTAGTGCACCCCAAGGTGAGACACTAGGCCTTATTAGCCATAAGTCAAGTAGTTCCTTCAACTACATCTGCAACTCACAAAGTTTTGGCATCGTCATCCTATATGGTGTCTTGGAAATTGGTTTTTCACCGGGTTTTAGCTCAATGGTAAAATCAAGCTCCCTCTCAAGAGGTAACCCTGGAAACTCTTTTGAAAAAACATCCTTAAACTATGACGATATTGGATATTGATCCATGGAGGGTTATTTCCTATCATTGACTGCTTCCACTACATATAATCAACAACATTGCCTCATGCAACATTTAACCTTCATGTTCAAGATAAAGCGTAGAGACACCTTCCTCCGTACACCATGGATCTCTATTGACCTTCCTTCATCGTCAATACAAAGCACCCTTTTTGTGAAACAATATACCATAGCTCGATGGGCTTCTAACCAATCCATTCCAATGATTAGGTCATACGTTCCTATACCAGTGGCGTACACCTTCAACCTAGTAGTACACACTCCTAGGTCTACTAGACAATTATTGACGCTAGGTTCTACCACTTTTTTTTCCCCCGAAGCCATCTCGACTTATTTAAATTCATCATGCTTGTAGGCTGCCAACCCACACTTTTCTAATGCACAAGGTGAAATGAAACTATCTATAGCACTAGAATCAAACAAAATTTTAACATTAACATGATTTATCATACCCGACGATTCCACCACTGTGGATTGATGTTCTTCCTGGTGATTATTAACCATTGCATAAATCTGGTGGCTACTACTCTCTCTTCCCATCGGGGCCTTTCCTTATCTATGCACAAAGCATGCTTGTGACTTTGGATAGTCACATTGGTAATGAGGTCCTCCACACCCCCAATAAGTAACACGATATGGAACCTGCACACTTCCCTGTGACGGTCTCTAAAATNCTCTTCCCATCGGGGCCTTTCCTTATCTATGCACAAAGCATGCTTGTGACTTTGGATAGTCACATTGGTAATGAGGTCCTCCACACCCCCAATAAGTAACACGATATGGAACCTGCACACTTCCCTGTGACGGTCTCTAAAATGAGTTCCTTCCCCTAGACCCCCTTCCCCTACTAATTTCTCTCTGAGAAGGTCATGGACATGCCTACGTCATTGGTGATGAGTGGGATGATACACTCGTTGTCATTGAAATACCTGTCGTAACTTCTCTAGGTGTGACTCTATTACCATAAGGAGGTGGCCTAGAGCTTCCTCCCCTGGAGAAAGTCCTAGGGGCCTTCCCCATGAATCTAGGATGTTGTGGAATGGTTGACCTCATACCTTCATTTAAGATCATATGCTCCTCTGCATAACAAGCATTTTCAACTTCTCTGGCTACTGATGATGGTTTCCACATCCTTACCGTGGCCCTTATCTTAGGGTTTAACCTGTACACAAAATTTTCTTCCTGTCATTGATTGGTATCCATGTACAAGACATATTTTACTAACTCCATGAACATGATCTCATACTCTTCCATGATCATGTTTCCATGAACTAGAGCATGAAATGCTTCTACCTATTGCTCCTCATAGTACGCAGGAAAATATTTCCTCTAGAAACTTTCCTCAAAAATCTCCCATGAGATGGTGTATGGGGTAAGGTGCAACTTCCTCTCCAGATTACCCGACCAGTTCAAGGCACTGTCCCTCCAATGAAAATCGTTATATTCACCTTTGATGTGGAATCATAGTCTCTTAAGGAAAAACATCGTGTCATTCCTTCCAACCATGCCTCTACACATTCACTTGCATGACCCCCAACAAACTCTAGGAGTTTGATATTATGTAGTTCTCTGGTGATGTCCCCTAGTGGAGGCCCTCCCTTTGAGTCCCTCGACGCTTCAGGGTTACCCACTCCAGATGATGGGGGTTCCACTTTGACATATTTTTACTGGTGTCCCTTTAATGTCTTATTAATAGCCTCTAAAGAGCACAAAATGAGAGTTAATTCAGGTGGTGGTGGTGGTGGTAGAGTCGACATTGGTGGTCCTTGCGACGATTACCCCCGGCCTCGATTTCCTCGAGTCCTAACCATATTGAATAACTGAATCTGCATCAAACCAAAGGCTTATTAGGGAATATTTTAAGGCATTTCACATTCTCTCAAACTTATACTTGGAAGCATAGGGTTAGATGTAAGTTTTTTTTTTTTTACTTCTCTATAAACAAACATTACTCTCTTTAGGGTAAGTGGCTAAAGGTCGGGGTCAAAAGCCTCTAAGCTTGGTAACTTGTTCGGGTAAGTTGATAACCCTCTTTCCTTGCTAGCTATGCCAGCCCTATAACACACTCTCTAATATGCATCAAATCTCGTTTACTGTCAGTAACTCACTTATTATACCTTAACTATTCACCATAACATGCTTATACAATTGTAATAATTACACTGATTATTCACTATAACTCACATATACTCGTAATAATACTATCAATCTTAAGTTAATATATATATATAATTATATATATTCATATAATATAATATAAATTGCACTATCATACATTATGTTTATCCTCCTTAGGTCTATACATCACTAGGTCAGGGATATCTGAATAAGAATCCATAGTCAATTAAATTTTATTTTATTTCCATAGTACTCTAATGTCGTGTTTTCCTTGTAAATTGAGCTAGTGTCACATTACGACACTTTGGTGCATGTACCTCCCATTTATGACTTGATTAAGTTTCAACTTGGTTTTCTCCATGAATCTTAGCTTGGCATAGATTCAACAAAGGTAATGGTTGGTCTCACGGGTTTGATGGCATAGTCCTTAATATGAGAAAAAGAATAAAACCAATAATAATATAAAAACCTTTTATTTAATGTAAAAAAAAAGATTTAAAAACTAAAATGTATACCTCATAACATAAGAGAAGCCCCATTTTAACCTTCCTTCATTTATTTATATAAATACATATATTATTATTATTTTTTTTTAACAATATATATAACTATAATAAATAAATAAATATTTAAATAATAACCATATACAATTAGATTTATAAAAAATAAAATAAATTAAAAATGAAATCTAATAACAAACAATTAAATGGAAATATAATACGCTAAATTATAGTAAACAAAATATATAAAAAACAATGAAAAATTATATGAGATCAACACAGGGCCTTGCCCGGCCCACGTGCCCCATCCTCGTGGTCTTCATATCTAACCCTAGGGAGCTTGAAAAACCCTTCTTCGTTCCATTCCCTCCCATTTTTTTTCACTGGGTTCTCTCCTCTGCAAGGCCCTTGGCTACACGGTCCGTCGCCAGTAGGCCTTGGCCCCATCTACCAGGCTGACCTGCCCTTCTGTTCCTTTTCTCCTCTACAATGATGAGTGGCAAGGGTTAGCCTCCTTTTTTTAATGTCATCTCTACTCACTTGTAGGCTTAAGTGGGCTCTTGGCGTTGGACGCGTAGTACAATGAGACTCAGTCTACGGGCTTGTGTGTGAGCTTGCTCACCCTGGGCATTCTCCTTGGTGCTTAGTCTCAGCCTGGGCGCTAGCTTGGACGCATAGTGCACAGTACGTTCCATTTTTGGGCTTCCTCCTCATGGTTTGGCGTTGGTGGCGAAGAAAGGTAGTGCACTTCCCCTTCGCGGGCTCTCTTCCTCATGGCTTGAGTGTTTGGTCTTGGTTGTGACTTTCCACAACTTGAAGCAATAATGTGTGGCACATTAGTATGGCACGTTTTATGGGTTCATTGGTGTTGGTGCTTGTGGGAGGTCAGGGTTCAATTCCTCTCTCCTCACACTTGGACGCGCAATGAAAATGAAACGCCCTCGTGGGCTCTTCCCTTGGTCACAGGTTGGCTCTTGGTCACTAGGATTTGGTGTCAAGCCTTGGCATAGTTGGTATCTAGACTTTCTTGTGGATTGGGAAAAAATGGATTTGTTGTGAAAGGAAAGAATAACGGTTTTCAAACTGGACCATCAATTGGACTGACTAGCGACTGGTGATCTCATAAATCCTTCGAGCCGAGAGGAAGAAGTTCCAATGTTGTTTTCTATCTTATATTTTGTGATGTTAATATATTATTGAATTCAAGTGGTTTTGAGATTGATGTTTCATAGTTACATCAACATGAATGTTAAGCTTCAATGACTAAGATTTCATGCAAGTTTCAACAAACGACATCAACCTTGAAAAGAAAAATCTATGGTTAGAATCTGCACAACTTTTCTAAGAGACTCAAGGATGGAATCCATGCGTACTTGTTAAAGTTTTTCAAAGGAGCTTCAACAACTTGTCTTTGGCTATTGACGACATCACTTGGTTTTTAATCTTTTGGACTACCCTTACAACTCAGCTTGTGAAATAGTTTTCTTTGTTATTTTCCCTATTGACCCTAGCCTTTTTGTTTTCCCACTAAATTTCTCTTTTCCTTTTTGTATTCCTGAGCTAGCTTAGTTAGGAGTTGTTTTTTTGGTGCAGATTGTACAATTATGTGTGTGGTCAAGCCTGGGTTTTAGTTTTGAAACTAGGATCTCATACCATTTGTAAGGCCTTCCTTATTTTAGGGCCTTAATAAATTATATGTATTGTTATCTCCTACTGAAATAATCTTCAATTTAATTTATGGTTTTATTTCATGGTTTGCTTATACTAGGAATACACAAAAACAACATAATAAAAATAGAAACATAACAACAACAACATAATAATGACAGATCAACTAGTAAAGTACATACCTCGACCTACAGGTTGGTTTCTTTAGTCTATTTTCTGTTTGTTCATGTTCTTGCCCAAACTGCCCAAACTGCCCAAACTGAATATTCACCTACCAACCAACTAGGAATAGCCTCTCCGACTCCCTAGCTCCAGGAATCCTTGTGGTTTCCTATCCCCAAAGCCCAAAGTTCCCAGCAGCAGCAGTGCCCTGTGTGAGTTCCCCAAAACAAATTGTTCTCCCAATTTTCCTCCTCCTCTTTCCCCTCTTCCAGAATTTTCCCAAAACCAAAAAAAATAAGACCCCTTCCAAGTCCTCTCCTTTCTTCCTTATCCTCCTCTCTTGAATCCCTTTCCCTCATTCAATTCCCCAAATTCCTTATCCCTTCATTAATTCCCCTAACAACTTAATAATAAAATAACAAAAGACTCAATGAATTTATTTTAATAATTAATTTAATTTAATTTAACAACTATGATAAATAAATTATCAATTTAGGTTGTTACAATCAATTTATATTGTGCACAACTATATACAGTGACCCTCCAAATAATATGTCTTCTACTATGACCAACACACATCCATCATATACTCAATGTCATATGCCTACCAACACATATCCATCATATACTCAATTTTATACGGCTACCAACACAGATCTATCATATACTCGATGTCATATGGCTAACCATGTTGATTTTCTAGTGTTAAATTAAACAAGCACAATTTTCCGCAAGTGGTAATTACTTCCAATGATATACGATATTACTTTACTAAACAATATAACATCATTAAGTAACTCAGAAAATTTCAACTTCTTAGTCTCTTCCTTAGCTCACTTATCCCAAGTGTGAGAGAGAAAAAATATGTGTGCCTATTGTTGTGTCTTTCAAGTGTCTTTTTATAGTAATATTAGATTGATCCAAAAAATGCACGTCTCTATGAAAATTAAATTTAAAATTAAATTAAATTTTCTTTCTTATAAATAGTTGGAGAATACCTCGCGTAAGTACCCAAAGATTAATTTGGTTATAATGAGTCCACATAGTATTTGACTTTGTTAAATTTTTCCTCTATAATTCATACGATTCTTTGCATAAATATAGGTAGTAATTATACATTTTTACTAGAAATTACTGCCCACCATAATTTATGCAATTCTTTCTATAATTTAGGTAGGAGTGAAAAGTAAATATGTTGTACATAGAGAATGTAAAAGGAATTATTTCTATTTTTTCTTGAACATATGGTGAACATCAATGAAAGGATGCCTCCCTTAGATAATCAATAACTATTTATTATGATCATTTACTTATTATATATAGTATTTAATAATCAATAATTATATTATTAATTATCAATCTAAGAGAATGTCTTCTCGATGGTGTCCAAACATCAACAAACATAATTAAATCAACTATTAAAAATAACATAATAAGTGCAATTAAAACATAAATTTGAAAAATATCATTGTTCAAATATTATATAATAATAATAATCTAATTTTTTTATGATATTTATATATATTTAAAGAAAATTATAACTCTTATATATATATATATATATATACTCTAAAATCCTTTAAATTTAAACCCTAAAATCAAGGAAGAAACACATATTCATAATCATTAGAATTATTCAAATTATATATATATATATAATTTAAATAAACAATTTAATGAATAAATAAAACAAATTTAATTAAAAATAATAATTTAAATATAAATTTAGTAGAAAAAAGATTCACATTTTTATGCATTTAGTGAATATTTCTTTTTAAAAAAAATATTTATATTTAATGAACATTTATCATGACACTTTTCCACCTTTCTTTTTAAAAAAATTATTTATATTTAATGAACATTTATCATCTAACACTTTTCCACATTTAGTGAATGATACCAATGTCACCAAGACATAAACTCCTAGAACATATATGATACATCTCACAAAAGAAACCAAGAGAAAAATAACTCTAACATAAAATTTATTTACTTATATATCAGTATAAAATAATAGAGTCGTGGTAATGTACATAGTACCTCTTAAGTGATGTGGATTTCAAATTAAAAAATAAAATATACTAATTATATATATAGAAATAAAAAAAATACAAGATTTACACATAAATAGAAAATGTATAATGAAAATGTAAATTAAAAATTAATGAAAATGAAAATTAAAAATTAATCAAAAATTATATTTGTATAAGTTTTGAGTTTCAATGAATTTAGTGAAATTGCAATCAAGTTAGATTCATTTTAAATGATTAAAAAATTTACAATTCAAAATATTTGATTTATGTGGATATTTAATAAATTGGAAAATAATATAGATTTATACTAATTAAAATCAATCACAATCTAAAAATTATATTATTTAAAAAAAAATGTTATATAATGAAACACAAAATTAATATTGCTAGTGGGAAAATCCCCCCTTTAATTATACCAAGGTTTAAGATATAGACAGAGCGAATGACCGTCTAAAAGTCAATCTAGTTTCTACTCTACACAAAACATACCAAAACAAATGAAAAGAAAGCAATAAGAGAGAATATCGGTAATTGTACCTTTTATCCCATGTCTGGTGATGATCTCCTCAAGCTCTGTAGTTCCAACGACTGAAAGTCTCCTCCCAAGGTTGAACTGCATCCAAAACTAGGCAAACAAGGACTACAAGCATGCTACTTCTATTCATTAGTTAGGGTTAGATATCAAATGTTATGTATAAATTAAATAAAATACAAAAAACACCATCATTTGGGACATGGAAAAGAGATTATTTTATTCAACAAACAAAGACTGAAACTTACAATCTATGTTGGCCACCATTCTGCGAACCTGGTCCGGGATCCTTTTTACAATGCTCAAAGTGCACCTTCAATAGGCCTCTTCTCTCAATCTTTTGATCACCTCAAGGGAAGGGAATGGATTGAATGGAAGAGGAAGGGGTTGATGAGGAAATATCTCACAAAAGGTAGCAAAAGCTTGGGCAAGGAAGGGAAGTGAAATTGGGCATATTTTCACTGTTCTTATTCTTGGATGTGAAATGAGACCCCAACACCTCCTTTTATATGACAAAATGATGGTTATTCAGTTGGGTGACGGGCTATAGCAGGTGAATTGGTTGGGAAACCTCTAATAGCCCATGAATTTCACTGAAATTCTTACAAATTTTAAATTTTTGCAACTTTTGTAAGCATACGCGGGTTGTTTAGTGTGCAACAAGTGTATGTACAT
>SNQJ01S0156659.1:22273-32881 GCA_010110895.2 Picea sitchensis
CTGTGTGCAAAGAAAACAACAAGTGGGAGAATGTTGGGTATGTGTTATATTCTTTGCACGAGTAGTAGTGTCTGAGTGTTTGCGTCGGGCGTGCAGGGGGGTTAGAGGGGGGGTGGAGCCCCCCGCGCGGGGGTTTGGGGGAAATGCCCCGGAATTTTTTTTCCGCACCGGGACGACATATTTTCGGGATGACATATTACCGAGACGACATATTTCCGGGACCACATGATATTTAGGTGGTTTTTCCAGCACATGGTTTTTTGGCGATGGTTTTCTATTTCCGGTTAAGGAATTAGGGTTTTGGACTAATCCAGGTCATTGGGTTAGGGTTTTAGATGCCACTGGCTCCTATATGTATATTGTATTGTAAAAAATGTAACACAATGTATGAATATAATATATGTTGGTTTTCCCGGTTTGGGTTTCCAGGTGAAAAATCTTTGTGTAATGTTTGTATTTGCCATTGTATCTTTTCTGTTCTTTTCTGAATATCAGTTTGTAGTAGATATTGTACAAGGTTAGAATTTACAATGCACTCTGAATATATATTACTACATCTACATGATTTACGAAAAGAAAGTGTTTATTGCATTATTTTTATCGACATACCTCTTGTTCGGAGACTATTAATGAGTTTCTTCTACTGTATTGCTTGCAACTACTTGCTTTCCTACATTTCTTCCATTTGATTTTGATCTCGAAGCACTGCAAGAAATGCAATGAACATGCAAATAAACCCCTATGTCAAAATGGCATGAAATATACAATACCAACAAACAACGAATGCAAACCAAAGCAACGTTACACATGTAAAATTAGAAATATGTACCTTCTCAATTCTTGTTCAATGTCTCTTTTTTTTACCTTATTTTATTTTTATTAGTCACTGGTGATAGTTTTGATTTATTGCACATCGAACAACTTAAGTAGATATGTAAGCGGACGTTAACGAAGTGCAAATGCAATGGAAATTGTCCATGCTTTGTTTTATGTGCCATCAAAATCTGTTCTGTGGCACTTGCTTCTCATGTTCAACACAATTTATTGAACCAACACTAAACATGAAATTTCTAAATATGTAACAAGAACATGATAACATGCTTTGGTTCAGCTGGAAGGAAATACAAATTTGTGAATGTGTTAAAAAAATATGGACATATGCAAATATGTATTCCAATGTCAATGTAATTCAATAGCCTAATGTTCAATATGAATTATATGCATTTCAAATTGAAAGTAGAAAATAAAGTGTATCATGATCACTCTAATATGTATTTAATATAAAAAAATTGATAGTTCGTTGTTTTCATTTAACCATACATGATCAATTAGCGTTCTTTGTACATGTTTTCTTTGTTCCAATAAGAAATGTATATTCTGGTTGTACATGCAATTTTGCAATTTTTTTGTTTTCTCGTTACACTGACACGTGTCAATATTGAAGTCTCCTAGGACCACTATGATTTCACTGCAAAGTAAATTGCATAATGTTTTCACAATCACATTTACTATGCTGGTCATAATTGCATATGGGGTTGCGTAGATATTAATTATGGCAATATGCAATCTTTTGACTATTACTCTTACTACAAGCACCTCTACATTTAGTTCTTCAAAATGCCTATGTTCCAATATGGGTAGATGTTTTTTGACTAGTACCATCACGCCATGTTTATTGCAATTCGAGAGGCAATTGAAACAATGAAACTGCTCATTTTGCATCAACAATGTTATGTATGTTTCTTGAATGCACAACATATCATATTGCATTGTATCATAGTCGCTAGCTATGTCGTTGATATGTGCATGGAAACTATGCGTGTTTAATGAAAAAAATGAAATACATGACTCCAATTGCATAGACCACAAATCATATTCTAGAGTCTAGTTTGCATTGCTGCGCAGACGTTGAAACTCAACAATGATCTTTTGTTTAACATTGAAGTTATCCATTATCAAAGGAATTAGAAGATACAACGACTCCATGCTCCTTACATGCGACAATGCTGTATAAACCAATCCATGTCTTCTCACCCTAGCAAATGCAACACTATTCAACATTAGCCCTTGCGATCTGTGTTGTTTCTTTTGTCGATGTTGGTTTCACTATGTGCAATGTGGGTACCCAGTCAGGCGAAATGTATCCACTATATAAAGATACTAACCTTGTGGCCTGTCGATGTCCAATATGTGGATCATATAACTTTATCCATAAAATATCAACCTTATTTGTTTTGGTGTATGCTTTGACTATTCCATCTGCACCATTCACTAAATCATCTCGCGAATCGTAGTTACATGCATATATTTCAACAAGCATATCTAATTTCAGAACAAGTTGTGAAGGAAAAGTTTTTGTATGTTCACGACGTTGCACACCACTACGATTGTCTTCCTCTTCATCAATTGCATTGATTAAAAGTTCCTTGCCAGGCATATGCAATAACATAGACTTGTTATGCAATGCAACATATATTTTTTTATAAAACAGATAAGGGAATGCTTGGTGATTTGGAGCAGGTCGGATGCAATTTGTGTTGATATATTCTAGATCGTCTCTTGTTTGACTATTTGTTCACATCTTATTCAAAATAACAATAAACTTTTCATTTGTTTGTTGCATTGTAGTGAGAAATTCATAACACTTCATGCTATCTGTCCAAAAGTCATATGATATGCTTTGCATGTTCATGGTAGGGTGCTCAAATATCAAGGAATCATGTATGTGCTATGCTTGATAAATATCACCACAAAAAGCCATACCTATGTTTCCAAAGTACTTTGTTTGTATATGTTTTATTCTGTTTAGCCGTCTATCAATCGAAAATAGGAATCGACTTCCGACCAAAGAATATTCATCAATGGGGACAAGTTGTAGTTCATGATAAAGCTTTGGAAACGTGTCGAACATTTCTCTACTAAGTGAAATGAATTGGGACTCATTGAAAGGCATTAGAAATGCATAATGGATTATTGTTCCACCTGCATTGTAAGCAACTTTACCTGTATACGAAACTCTCAATCCCTTTGGTTTCAGAGGATCGATTGTCTTATTTGCATCGTGTATTTGTATAAGCATTCATCATGTATTCATATAATCATTTGGAATATCATTTTTCTGTGAAGGTTTTCCCTGTTCCTACTCCACCAGTAAGAAACAAGTACAATGGCATCTGCATGTCCCTTAATTTCTTTAGCGCAATGTCTTCGATGATTGCTTGTTGTTATCTGTTCAACATTCCTCTAAGTCTGTAATATTCACTATTTTCAAGAAAAAATGGGTGGCCTGCAACTTGGAATATAATATTAGTTGTTCTTTTGCTAGTTTTCCCTCTAGTGCATTGCAAATCTGGTTGCAAATCATACTGTTTACTGTCAATTGTGCTTGTTCCCTGTTGGGTCATTGTACCATCAAAATCGAGAAGATCATTTTCTACTTGTTGAATCACACTTTCCATATCACCCCAAGTTGGATTGACATTGTATGTAAACTTAGCTTCGATTGCTTGTATTCTAGTTTCATGAAAACAATAATCAACTGCCCATGTAGGCCAATTATGCTTTAATGTAGATTCACTTTTTTCGAATGAAACATACAACATTAGTTTCTCTTTGCAAAAAATTTCATAATCAATGTACTTGTTATATTTGACGAATCATATCATATTTGGTTTTTTCCTTTTCGATATGTGTGTACCATCTTTTTTTTACTTGGAAACAAATTCAACAAGGCAGATATTCTTAATGGCATGTGGTTGTTCAATATAGTAATCAATAATAGAGTTGCACATGACATCTTATGAGTTGTCAGGTTCTTGTTTCAATAAAAACGTTGACTTAAGGATAAATGTGTTTTGATCTATTGGATATGTTTTTATAAACATACACGCACTTGAAATGCTATTCAGTGGCAGGGAAAACACAATATGGACTGCTTGTTGCACGAACATCTGTTGAAGATTCAACATTGTATTTCCAAGCATATGTATCATTTGCATAGCATACATTTTGATTTTTTCATGTTCTTTGAGTATCCTTCTAAATGTCTTTGTCATAGATTTGTTAACTTTAGTCATATATGAACTACAATACGATGTTGTTTCATATGCATTTAGAACAAATTTTGCATCTATTTTTGCATTCCCCAAATTTGGCATGTCTTTTGCAAAGTTATTGGTCCAAATATGTGAAGGTTTTTGTTCTAGGAATATTGTCAGTTGTTTTAGTGTGCATTGTATTAGGAGCAAGTACTCATCCTTTGCTAGTCCCATTTCCATCAATAAGTCTTCGAAAGTAATTAAATTGTCATAGTTTTTTTGGTCCAGTAATGAAAACAACAACTTTGACTTTTCGTAAACAACTTTCTCTAGTAACTCAATCAGTTCAAGAATCATTGTCATTCTCATTGAAGGCACAAGGAAGTTGTATCAACAATGTGAATTCTTTCGTTTCTTACAACTTCTTGTATGACAATGCTTATGCAATTTAGCAAGATCAAGATGCAGATGATCTGTGTCACATGTTATGTACTTGCCCAAGAACATTGCAATTTTTGAATCACTGTCCTTTCCATATATGGGTGGATTTTCTATCCACAACAACCCATGTTCATGCTCGCTTCCTTTATTCTGAAACTCTGTTACAAAGTAATTGTCTGATACTTTTCTAAAAATAATTTCATCACGACATATCAATAGCATTAAAGCATTGATTCTATATCTATAGTAACGAGTACAAGTAAATGAGCACTTTCTTATCAGGTAATCAATGTCTTTGTCTTCTAGTGTTTTAGATTACTTTTAATTTCTTCTATTCCTATACAAATATGCCAATGCACATACCAATTCATTCCATTTATTTTATGCACTCGTGAATGTGACGAAAAAGGTTGGAGGCCCCAACTGTCGTATCATTGCAAATGCATTTTTTTTAATATGTTCGAAGTAATCATGAGAAATGCGATTATTTTTGAAATCTGTGTGTCCAATATCGTATTTAAGTATCTTTTCCAAATTTGGTTTGTACTTCACGTCTTTTTCCAGTGACTTTCTTCCTTATAATTGTCCCTTTCTTATTCATATCCACACGCAGGAAAGCACTTTGCCGATTATTGTTCGCACTGTTTTAAAGAACAATTTTGTAGTGTGATACGAGAAATTGTCGCTAGCATGTAGCAATTCCCATTTCACTATTTTTTGGTAACTAAATCTCTTTACAATGTCATCATCACACACATTTCCATAGAAAAGGATTGGAAAGTTCATCTCTTCTACCTATCTTTCCAGGAATATTCCAAGTGGATGATGCCCTTCAGTAGGTGCTACTTCAATGATCTTGTCCTGCAGATCCTGGATGCATTGCGAGTCTATGAACCCATGCACCAACGTTTCACTAGGTCTCTCAATATCTGATTCTATATCCATATCACTCACACTCAAAATTTGTCTCTTCTATGAATTTTTTACTACATTGTTCGAGAATATCAATCCATTCTTTATTTATAGTGATGTTCCTAGCCTGGTATAAATTTTGGACACAATTCTTTTAATCCTTTCATCACAATGTTTACATAGACTCTTCCCGTCTGATACACTTTTTGTATTGTAATTGTCTTTTTAATACAATTTCAATTGTCATTGTTTCATCCATGTATTGTGGCAATGATTTTTGGACAATATCGATATGAACACGCACGTTGATGATGGAGTATGTCAAGCCCATCTGCGATCGTTTGTAGCCCCATTTTCTAATTTGTGCAAATTCAATTCTAAGTGAGACAAGTCTCTCCTCAAGTTTTGATAGTGTATTTGAAATTGGTAATGATATGTTGCATCTTATCTGGTATCGTGTTGAAAACTATGGAAACTTCCCATTTTCAACTCCTCTTTTGCAGCTAATACATATTTTCTTAGAAGAGAATGTTTTGTCACATGCACTCAAGCTTAGATATTCTTTCTTAAATTCCTCGTTCAAGTATTTAATGTTCTTTGGAAAATGCAACTGTTCACAAATTGCACATTCGTTTCTAGGTGTGTCTTGGATGTATTTCACATAGAGTCGACACACTTGTTTCTTTTTTACATCAATATTCTCAACACATGAACATTCACTTTTTCTTTTTTGTCCAGATTTTGCGCTGGACTGTATTTGTTTTAATTTTGCATATGCTACTATTTCTCTTTTACTGCCATGCCTTGTTGCATTGATTGAAGCTTCATCTTCTCCATGTGCATGCCTTTTCATCCCTTTATGGGCAATGAACCTACAATTGCATTTGTTTGTTTCATGTGCCATATTTTTTAGTCTATGGTAACTAAGTCTCTCAACTGCAGATTTATTTGCTTTATGAGCACCCATTCTAGGAACTGCACTACTATTTGCTAATGTCATTTTATCGTCACATTGTGCATTGGTGTCTTCCTAGTACATGTCCAGGAACCAATACATTTTCATGCATACTTTTCCTTAATGGCAACATTGTATCTCTATCATGCTTGTTTCCATGTGTATTCATTGCACCCACTATGGGTTGGTCACAATGCTCATCACATATTTCAATGTAGTTCTCCCTTAGATATGGCTCACAATGAACAAGAACTCTATGTGTTTCAAATGACAACACAACAACTATTTTATCATAGTTTGAGCCAACATAATACAATTTGACAATATTGCTGCCATGGAGGTACCACACTTGGATATTTGCATTGAAAATGAGTTATCCATTGAAAACAAAATTCCCCACCCTATATCTTCCCTTTTTCATATGGCATTGCCATATTTACAAGATACTTCTGCCAATTTGCAATAGTCATTGTATTTCCTATAGGACCCAGGTGTCATATATTCATGCAAGCAGTCAGAATTCATGTAATAATAACAATGGACTATTTTGCAACACATAGCAATAACGATGTCAGATGTCAAAATTATAAGTCTTTATATGTATTAGATTCAATTAGTAGAAGGCCAGATGCTATAAATTCTCCACCCATGTCTTGAAAATAGACCAAGTTTTTAGTGTACCAGAGGCATAGCTGTGCAGAGCACATAAATAGCAAAACCTTCTGTCCAACCTCAAAAGTCGCCAAGTAAAAATGCTTTTGACTAGAAAATTGTCCAAAGATAAATAGATCACAGAGTTGAGATTTCTCAAGGCCAAGAGCAGGATGTGAATCCGCTAAAATGGCTTTTGCACATATATCATCTCCCTTTCAAATAATGATAACCACAATAAAAAACCATCGAGAAGTCCATAGAGAACCATCACATTTGCTTCACACTACTTCTACATGCCTTCCCTTACCTTCTAAATAGCAACAAATCAATTTACTATAAATTGATGACTTATCTTGAAAATTGTTTCGCTCGTCACAATCACTGATGCATAACTATTTGCAATGCGAAGGTGCATAAGTGCAACAATGTGCGAGGATAACATGTATTAGTTCTCCACACAAGGATTAAAAATATACAGTCTTAAATAGACCAAGTATAGCTATGTGGAATGTAGAACTATCGAAGAATCCAAGCACGACAATGCCAGACCATAAGCAATATGAAATATTGATACAAGCCTTGAAAGAATGGATTCTCCACACGAGGATTCAAAATAATGTGAGTGATCGCTTTGCAAAGCACATGCTTGCAAAGATCATCGTGATATTGCATCAACAAAAGCACCCACACAAATTGAAAAAACAAATACGAATAAAGGCATCACTACACAATTTTTTTGAAAAACAAATAAATCAGAGAGCTCACATTGCTTCAAGACCAAGTGCATTTACTTTGCACCAGTTCTAAATCACCGTTCTTTCCTTCTAAATTCGAGAAAAATCAATGCCCAAAAAGTGACTGGGCCTTGCTCCATATTAATTAGCTTATCACAACAAAGTGCAAAACTATTGCAAATGCAGACCCACTGAAGCATAACAGCTTGCGAGCATGTCTTTCCTTTGCAAAATGGTTGAAAATACAACAAGTATTTATCATGCCCACCACGAACTGTGCCCAATGCTAACGCACACAACCAATAGGTATGTGCACTCGGAAAACATGAGGGTAGAAAAAGCCTTTGCAAAACCATGAAGGTGCAGAACTGTAAGTGTCAACGTGCAAAAGCATCACAATGTGAGCATGCTAGAGAATTGCTAACAATTATCTGCACAAGAATTGAAAACAGATAAACTGTCCACTGTGCTTGGCAAAAAAACTGTAAAAAGTACGAAAGACACAACTATGCGGGATGCAGACAAATCGTCAAAGAAAAAGTATTCTCACATAAGAAAAAGTCTTCGCACATAAGAAACAACGCATCACAGATCACAATATTGAACATCTGTTGCACAAGAATCCTCTTTTTAGATTGGATGAACTTTTTTATATACTCTTGCAAAATCTTTGTTTCATGTATTCCACGTCTCCCTTCCATTTCCATTACTCTTCAATTGAATTGCAGAATGGATCAATATATCATTTCTTGCTTTACCTCGACAACAAAGATATATAATAATTGCAATGATATCAATAAATAAATCAAACACCTCACATTGATTCAATACCAATTGCATTTACTTTCCACTAGTCCTAAGTCAGTGCCCTTTCCTTCTAAATCCGAGAAAAATCAATGCCCCAAAAGTGACTGGCCCTTCCTCCAAATTACCTAGCTTTTCACAATAAAGTGCAAAAATATTGCAAATGCAGACCTGCAGAAGCATAACAGATCACAAACATGTCTTTCCTCTACACAACGGTTGAAATAGAGAAAGTATTTCTATTCTCGCCACATACCTCCCCCCAATGCCAACACACACAACCAATATGTATGCGCACTCGAAAAACATGGGCATAACAAAAGCTTCCGCAGAACCACGAAGGTGAAAAACTACACGGTGACAACTGACATAAATTCTCCGCACAAGCATTTAAAATACACAAGTGTTACCTGCAGTAGCCATATGCCTCTACAAAGTACACAACTTCACAATAGATAACTGAACCAGATGCAGACATATGTCCATAGAAAAATCCTTCCCTCAACATAAGAAACCACATGCCTTGCCACAATACATATTGCAGAACTATTGCAAATGCCAACACGTGAAAGCATTGCAATGCAGGGATCCCCAACAATCAGTATTAGTTTTCTGCACAACAATTGAAAATAGAAAAAAAATTCACTGTGCTACACAAAAACGTGCACACAGCATTGACCATATAGTTATGCCAAGTGCGCAAAAATTGTCAAAGAAAAAGCATCCACACATAAGCAACAACACAATATTGACCATATGCTATAGAGAAATCATTGTTAATATCAGATGAATCTTTTTATATACTCTTGCACTCTTTGTTTGATGCATTCCAACTCTGCCTTGCATTATTCATTCCTCTTCCATTGAATTGGGGAATGGATCAAAACTCGTGGCTACAGTCGAAATATGTCTTTGCGCAGAGAGGACGTGCGAAAGACATAACTACACCGAGTACCTGCATATGTTCATAGCAAAATCCTTTGGATAACATGGGAAAAATCCATGGTCCATAACTATTTCAAGTGCCAACATGCAAAAGCATCGCAATGTAAGCATGCCCAAGAATTGGTAACAATTCTCTGCACATGAATTGAAAACAAAACAAATGTCCACTGTGTCAAGTAGAAAAACTGTACAAATCACCAAGGATATAGCTATGTGGGATGCAGAGAAATTGTCAAAGCAAAAGTCTTTGCACATAAGCATCAACACATTGCACATTGCAATATTGAACATCTGCTACACATGAATCCTCTTTTTAGATCCGATAATTTTTTTCATATACTCTTGCAAAATATTTGTTAAATGCAGTCCACGTCTCCCTTCCATTTCCATTACTCTTCCATTGAATTGCGGAATGGATCAATATACAATTTTTTTCTTTGCTTCAACAACAAAGATATACATGCATTGCAATGATACCAATATGAACTAGGACCCTATTTCTTGCAACAATTGCATCTGATCCCTGACATTAAGAAATATATTTTGAAAAAATGTAGCTATCTACATCTTCATAGGTAAATGAAAATGTGGAAGACATAATTGCACCGATTTCCCACATATGTTCATCGTAAATGCTGGACAACATGGGAAAAATACATTGTCCAAAATTGTTGCAAGAGTCAACATGCAAAAGCACCACAATGTAGAGATTCCGCACAATTGCTATCAATTATCCGCATGGGAATTGAAAACATAGCAAATGTTCACTGTTCTAGCAAAAAACCTATACAAATCCCAAAAGAAACAACTATGTGGGATGCTGACAAATCGTCAATGCAAACATCTTCACACATAGGTAGCAGTGCATTGCACATCACAATATCTTTCGAAAAATGCAACTATATGCATCTTCAAATGTAAATGAAATTCAAAGATAACCATCAACACACACAATTTTGCATATGATGAACCACAAGAGTGTTAAATAAAACACCAGAGCTAACTCCAATAAAACACAACACCTGCACTATGCATGAAGCATATACTATTAGACAATAAGCACACAAACTTATTGCATATGTCCAATAAAAATAGGTGAATATCCATATCTGTAGATGCAAAATAA
>SNQJ01S0156660.1:0-17459 GCA_010110895.2 Picea sitchensis
ATTGTGATTGATTTTTGGTCTTTGAATATGATTTAAATTTGCTTTTGATTGGTTAAAAGTTCTTCTTCCTTACTCATAAGGATATATTCTTCCTTACTCATAAGGATATATGTTAATAATCCAACACCTATAAACATAAAAATATTACTACATATTAAAATCTTAAAATTGTCTCAACAAAAACTAAACCAATAATTTTGATTATTATAAACATTTTTTTATTTTAAAAAATAATAATATATACTATTTTTTTTATTTCAATCATTTTCATATTTCCTAGGGTTTTAAGTTATCACTATCCTTCCACTTTTTTCAAATTTTAAATCAACAAGCATCATTATTAAAAAAAAAATCCAACTTTAAAAAACTTTAACATTATTCAATGATTATCTATTTTTAATTTGTTTTTATTATTTTATTTTTTTTAGAATTTTTTGGTTTAAAAAAATAAATTAGGTACTTAATATAAAATTATCAAACTTTTTTTAATTTTATAAAATATCATGTAAAAAAATTGTTATCTAAATATTAAAAACATTAATTTAAATAAAAATATATAATTATAAGTCATTCGAAATAGGTTTGCCAAGAACATAATTTTTATATTATCAAAAAAATACATCATAAGTTTTATATTATCAAAAAAATGCATCAATGCAAACGAACCTAAATGGGTCACTTGCATAACAAAATAAAACATGATAAAGCAAGGTATTTTAGATTTATAAAAATAAATGGACTTAGTGCAAACATCAAGTTGCCAATTGGAATAGTAAGGAATTCCAATTGGCTTATTACAAATACTAAACATCAAGTTGAGCAATCAATCCACATCTCTTTTAAGTTGTTGAGTGTATTGGTCAAGGTGTGTTGGGTTTCATGGGAACATTTTGACTATACACAAGTTTGAATGAAGATTACACAAGTTTGAATGAAGATTGGGTTGTAGTAACTTTATGGATGCCACGGGATGATAGTTATGTGTGTATACTTTTTTTAGAATATTAGAAATGATGTTGGACACATATTCATCCCATGGGTAATATATAGATAATTTATAATGTTTGATCATAAACTATTTTGTGAAATACTTAATAACCATATTGAAAAAATAATACCTTATGGCATACCAATTCTAAAGACCAAAAAATTCCAATGATAACACTGCAAAACAAAAACCATGCAAATTGTAACATCATTCTTTCCAGAATGTTGGGTGCCGCAACACACTCAATAATGAACATACACTTCACTGAAAATGTGTGTTGAATTAGTGAAGTAATTGTTTTTCCTCTGAATATAGTGGATGGGGTGTGTTTGGAACAATAATACTTCTTTTATGGGGATAACATATAGCTCATGTAAACATTTTTTCATTCATTTAATACTATCTTAGAATTTGCATATATTTATTTATTTATTTATTTTATAGTTGTTCAAATCAAGTCTAAAATTTATTTATTTTCACAATAACATGTATATTTTCATATTATAAAATGTGACAGTCGGACCATATAACTATGTAATACAAAATTTGAAAAGTAGGTTGCAGCCATATGTCTAAGAAACTAACTATTTGAATCATAAAATGATCATAACCATCCTTTCTATTACATGATGGCAAGTGTTCTACCTTACAAAATGTAGTAATAAAAACACTAAACAACAAAACATTTAGTAACAAAAATAGAAAATACTCATAATTGGGCCAATACTACATTGTGACTGCATTTTCTTTGTAGGATGCTATACAAGTTGAATCATCCTCCAATTGTAGCATTTCCTTCTTTGTAATAGTTGCAGGGATATGGACACTCATTTTTTTATCCAATTCAAATGTTAAAGGGTGCTAAAGTTCCCAGTTTCGAACCAAGGTTATCAAATGATGATCCATATTGGATCATCATATAATTGTTCATCTATATTAGTACTTTATAGGTGGAAAAATTGGAGGAATAGTCTTGCAGGTCTATTTTAGTGGCAGGTCCCAGTTGGAAAATTGGTGTACAAAACCTTCTGGAGCCATTTTGAGGCATTAAACATCATTTTTTAGGTTTATATTGTCCAAAACTTTTGCCCACACCCTTGACGTTGATCTACACATCGAGACCTTTCCAACAATGTAGTGATAACCTCAACTAAAGCTTGTATGCAAAATGTATGCCTCTCGCAAGTTGACCTACCTTGTTGACCACCATGGTACAAGTGGATGCCATGTTAGCCCCCATTAGTCACACATATGGGGCTAGCCACATGTGGAATTTCAAGAATATTCTATAAATTTCAAACCTTATCACTAATTTAGGGTTGAGGATGAAAAAAATACTAACCGTAGACGACTATTGGGCTATGTAAAATACCGAGACACTAGGAGGAGAAACGGTTATGTTCTGTAGCATTGTACTTGTTCCATAGTGGAGCATAGAAGCTAGGAGTGGTATTTTGAGATTATAATAAAGGAGGAAAATATTTTGTAGCGTCCATACAGGCCATAATGTCAAAGGAAACTCCACAGTGAGTGCCTCTTTCTTTGTATTTGCATTTCCATAAGTGAAGAAAAGAGAGTAGAGCATAGGCCTCACCTTCTATCCAGGTTTTATTTTGTATTGGGTTTCCCATGATATATATTGTGTTCATTTGTGTGTGGATGCACTTGTACATTTGGCTCATTTTCCAACATCGTTCCAACACCCATCCATCGGATGTCTATCTAGCTTTTGACAAACCCAATTTCTAGATATTAGTCGAATCCCTTTCGTTGCACTCTCAACGGTGCCACAATATATCACATATTCGATGTACAAAGTTGCCATGTGGCATCTAGTGGAGAGATTTTACGAAATAGATGTTCGTCGCAAATCATCATCGTACTACCGACTATAATTTAAATGTCAGTATTGAGATGCTTATGTCTGCCACGTGGAATTTCCCAAGAAAATGCCACCAGGTAACTCGTCGTCCTTTTATCGACATTGGTCGTCGTTGTTGTGACATGGGCACTCGTAAGTACCATCGAAAATATGATGTGGATGCCATTGAAATTGTGACTTTAGGGTCGATGACCTATGTCGGTGTGGCGATGCTCTAAAATGTGTAGTTTGTAAACAATCCAATGATATGGTGCGATGGATTCCTCAGATGCGCAATGCCATGGCTCACAATGTCTATTTCATTGGAGACACATAAGAGCTACATGTCCTGTCGAGAATGAACAGACACACATTGAAGGTCCGACGTATGTATAATAAAATTTAAAAAAATTATATTACATTGGACATAAGGGAAGATTGAGCTAGATGTAGATGACAATGTTATCTATATATGATGATATAGACTATTAGGATTAGGGTTTATATTATTGCATAAAACACTAATTCAAGCTTGATAGAGATTCCACAACTAAAAATGCATAGTCACACTTAAGACAAACATGTTTTGCTTTTAAACTGTAATTTATTCCCTTGTGTAGAAGACCTCTAGTTTACAGTATCAACGTCCCATATCATTTATTATCTTTCATCGGACTAGTATATATATGAATGCAGTTATCATAGAAGATCAGATTGTACTCCACTGTATATAGATATCTTCAGTTGATTTTGAGATTGGACTCCACTGTGTCTTGTTCATGACTATGGCATATGTCCACTTTGTATTTCCTATTCATGGCCATGAAAATTTATTTTTTATATATCCACATAGATCTACAATGTAATCAAGTTTGGAAGCCATGTGTACAAAGTCAATACGAATTGTAATATTCTCATGGGTAACTAGTTCTTCCAGCTGAGTCCTCATTACTCCATTTCTGGGAATTATAATGTGTTTCGGCCATTGCAGATACTCCTCTGACCTCACACATTAGGGGGCATCAGGGTTGATTTTAGGGGCTAAATTTCACTCATGGGCTAATTTTCCATGGTTTTTCCAAAAACAAGATTCTCTATTTTAAAAATGATTCGCCTAAATCCTATAGGATAAAATTATTTTACTTTAAAAATCGCCAAAATTTTATAAAAGCTATATAAAATCCTTATAAATTTGAATATATTTACAAAAATATCGCCAATCATTTATAGTTGGCATATGAAGGATTAGTAGGATTCGCCAAGGTTTTTACATTTTAAAATAAATATCCATCCTTAAAATCATCCCTGGGGGGCATATGTTATAGAAATTTTTTCCACACTCCATTCATCTTGGTTTGATGGCCTTCCATTTCCCTTTGTAGACTCAAATCTCCCATTTTACTCACTCGAGAGTCAAAAATACAAATTTGTGTCCATATATGTGAGCCACAATTAGACAACTTGCGTATATGCAGATTTCTCCATTACAACATGTGTACATCACATTTTGTGCTCAAAAATAAAAAAAAATGTGTTAGGTTTCCACGCCAATTCACGAGATCCATGATCCTTGACCTTTCGTATACTGGAAATGCTCTGAATTGACCCTTCAATTCCATTTGAAGGCTATAATTTGATCCATATACAAGACTTGAAGAGATTCATCATTGAGAGCAAATACACTATGGAGAAATTTCACCTCATATTGAGTTTGCATCCCTTTGTCCTTGAAAGTATGAACTTCTTGTGTTCAGTCCCCAAGCTCTTCTTATCTTGAGATGGAGAACCTCATTGACTCCTACTACTTGTGAGCTTTCTTTTGTGGAGGATTGAAGTAATGAAGGCCCAGCTGGAGGGACTTAGTTTCTCAGTTCTGATATGTGTCATTACAAAAGTTTGTCACCTATGTACATCTATTGATTACATTAATAGAAATACTCTTTTCTCGTCCAATTATATGTCACAAATATTTTTATTACTTTCCATGGGTGTATTTGTTATGAGTGTTAATGGATTATGATAGTTTATATGCTAACATTCTATATAATTTCCACATGATTGTGTATCTTGGATATTGAGGACAAGTTGCAGGTATTAAGCTTTGGGTCATGAGCTCAACTGTAGTCTTCTTCAGACATCTGGATGAGGTAGGATTCTAGCCTTCTCTTGTTAGCATTTTCATTTATCTAGCAAACTTGAGATTATAGTTTATTTATGGGTGTTGTTTTGTCTATTGTGGTTTAGATTAGAGTTGATTTATGCATTTTGTTCCATCTGTTGTGGTTTACCCCTATCCATAGAGATATTTTCCTTGTAACACCATTGGATTTTGATAGGCGCAGACAAACTTTGGCGTGGAATTCTTTGGTTGATGATGAAATATGGAATATTTAATTCGTAGGAGGGCCTCCTTCCACATTGGCTCTTCTTCCATGAAATTGAATGCCACACAAAACTGTGTACTAACACTTCCCTAGTCTCTTGTTTGACTTATTGTTTCCTCTTGGATGTTCTATCTCTTAGGGACCATATCCATGGTATGGACAAATCGATGGTCCCATTGGGTGAAAGGGAATCACTTGGTTGTCCAACACCTCTCACAAAAGAAAATATGCTCTTGGGGATCTTCAGTACCCTTATATCTATTTACCAATTCAAATTCATATAGAGGTTGGAATTTGACCTTTATAAACTAAACCACCTATGCCCATTCATGTATATTCTCATGGTTTGTCACCCACCAACGTGCATATGTTCCTCTGATGACTGAATCCATGGCCTGTACCCTTCATTCCTCTAGGAACACTTCTTCCATTTGTGCCAATAATGTGTCAGTTGGACCGGTACCATCAAATCTTGGTGCATCACATAACTCTGATCCAATCCAATGCATTTCCTTTATAGTTTGTGTTCACCTCCAAGTGGAAACTTCATACAAATTTTGTTTCCATATCTCCGTAACATCCTCTGATTCTATGTTATATGAGCACACACTTCTCCACCTCAGCTCACCATATGTTATGGGATTTCTATAATCCTCCATGTTCCATATAATCTCATAGATTCTTTCAATAATAGAGCTACGTGCATTCTCATTCATGGGATCATTGCATCTGTCACCTTCATTTGGATCTAATGGCACAATAATGTGCAAGGTATATGTATCAAATGACATATTCCTTTTCTTCAGATCCAAAAATTCATTATAGTCAAATTCCCAGTCAATTCCAAATAGCGCGAGGTAGGTATTTGAGTCATCCACTATCTAAATCACCTCAAAATCTACTTTAGTATTTACCTCTTCAATATTTACCTCTACCTACTCTAGTTGACTGATGGGATAGATAAAGTATTGACTATCCAGCTTGATTTGAATGGGGGACCACACCAAGTTTGGATTTCCCATCAAATCCCAGGATTTATTCAGCAAGATGCTCACATCAGATCCTATATCCAACATTACATCATCCATTTCATAGATTTCAAGTTCATTTTTCATCTTGAACTCTCTTTCAGTGTGCTTCTTCTTTCTCTCCTAGTGCACATCCCTTTCTAGCAGCAGGGAGGATATATCTAGAGTTGTCTATTCTTCCCCTATACATCTTGTCAACATGTGTGTCAACTTCTTTGCAGCATCAGGATCGCTTAACAATTTCAAACAATAGTGAGAAAAGTTACTTATTTGATCCTTTATTTTCTCCTCGCGATATGTTTTGTGTTGTGTTTCTTCTCACATCGTGCATTGTATCTCTTCGTACACACACTCCTCTATCTCTTTCTGTTCATCTCGCTACACCTCTTATTGTATGTAGGCTTACTCTAGTAATCTATGTGTCATGTGTTTTATTTATTCACCCACATGAGCTTCCTCCAATGATTTATTTGGTGCACAGTGAAACTCTTCACAGATGCGAGCCTCCTCCAATGATCATTGTGTGGCTCCCTATACTTCTTTGCGTACCCTAGCTTCCTCTAGTGACCTTTTCATTGTGCGCTGAAATTCCTCACGTGCCTTGTCCTCCTCTTGAGTTCTTTATGTGTCACAAATAAAATACTTTTGTCGCACAACGCCAAACTTAAAAGGTGCCTGCACCACTTTCTTGATCTTCCCTTCCACATTCTGACCCAAAATTTATCTACGCTTTAAGTCCATTCTCATTTAGATTCATCCTCGGGTTACAACCCACACATCATCTTCTTCCTCTGGATTCTAATTTTCATGTAGCTCTGTTGTCACCATATTGTAGTGTGCTTTCTTTTCTTCCCACTTTTCCAACAAGTCTGGGAAATCTTCAGTGGTATGCTCAGTAGTGTAACAATACCCACAGAGAGCATGTAGTTTGGTACAAATTCGTGATGCAGGGTGTACTTTTCCACAATTAAAACAAGTGGGTGTTATTCCTCCACCTCCACCATATCCTCGTCCATATCTTCCACTCATACCTCCTTGGTATCCTCCTCCATTTGTGTCTCCGTAGTTTCCACCCGTCTTTTCTTCTGGAACTTGGAAGGCATCAATAGTGTGGTATTGCATCAACTGAAGTGATCGATAGTTGTTCACATCCCATCCCATGGATTAAATGCAGAACTCGTAAAATGGGGTATTCATAGTCTTGTGATACTTATGTAGTGTTCAACACTAGGGAGGTACATGTCCCCACTTTCTGCAAATATCACACCACTTAGTGTGAGGTACAATTGGAAATGGATCCGACGCAACCTTCACCATGTAGTTCTGTAGCATAGGATATTCATACCTACGGTGACCTTCTAAATGACACATAATACACCATATATGTTCACGCACCACCTTTTCCTTTTCCATATCTTGTAACTGCATTATAATATTTTCAATATGGGACTGCACCTGTGCCATCCCTATTGATGTCTCACCACGTCTTGGTGTAGCTTCTAGGTGTATCATAATCTCCATGACCTCCACCTAAGTTGTCACCTTCTGCTAAGTGAGAAAGACTCGAATATGGGGTAGTATTCCTACAATAAACCACTTCTTTTGTTGAACATCTTAGATATGAAATGTCATCCTATCCAACAATATTTTTAATTGTTGGTCATAGTCCCATATGGTTTCTCCAACCTATTGCTTGATCTCTTTGATCTTAGTGATACACTATGATTCTAACTTAAGATTATGAAACTCCCTAAGCACATATATCTTAGTTTGTCTCGTTATCGTAGTCATCTTATGATTCATATACCATGTCAAAGCTTTGTATTTGAAGGTGGTCTCCAACTGTGCTATCTTCGACGCTTCAACCATGATTTTATTTACAGACCATATAGCTTCACACGTAAACCATTATTGCTCTGCAACATCTTTACTCATCCCATGGAACATGGGTAGCCTCAGAGTTGTGTCTTTATTCACCATCCTCAACCTAGTGTTCTGTCCTCCTGACTCACTACTAGTTGTCGGTGATCCAAATACTGATGTTCAAACTCTTCCTTTCAAAGTATCATTGACTTTGACCTCTTCTTCACTTGTATCTTCTCTTCTTCTTTCTTCTTCTACTCATATATCCACACTTTCTTTTGTTCTTTATTCTTTATTACAAGTGCACAAGGGGGGTGGTTCAAAGAATGGGTTCCTCCATCTTTTCTCGTCATTTCTAGTGAGGGATCCCAAAGAGATTTCTACATGTAGCTACGCAAATCCATTCACAATAGATATATTGCTGCATCTCTCAACAACCAAGGGGATCTGACTTCGTCTTCTCTGACCCTACTACCACTACTCCTAGTATCCTCACATGATACCTTACTCCTAATGTTGTGTCTCTTTGATGGATTTTCTCCTTTCGTGCTCCTCTTTGTCACAACACTCTCTCCCACACATCATCCTTGTGCGGTCTCCTTTTTCTTCATTCTAGGTTTGACCCCTTGTCCTTCACCCCTTGCTATCTTATTTTTGTTTCTTTGTTCATATTTCCTCCTTAGCTCAACTCTTCTTGTGCGTCTCTCAACTCTTTCTCTCCTTTTCTTTTATGGGTCCATTCTCTTCTCACATCATCTCAACATCTTCTCGATCCTCTCGACTGGATCCATTTTCTCTCTCTTTCTCCCCCTTCTTTTCATCACCCCCCTCTACATGAGGGGGTCTACTCATCCATTCTATTGTGCTCCATGCACATCAATCCTTTTTCTATGAACACCATCTTGATCCATAGAGGAATTTCTTCCAATGGTCTCTTTTGAGGGCCTTTAACAAAATTTATTTTAGCCTTGCTGAAATAATCACCGTATTCAATGTAGTACTCAATAATGTACCCTTCCTTCACTCAGCTGAACCAAAATTCGATTTCTCAAGCCCACTTATCATCCACAAATTTCAGTCTATTGGCTGTCATTTGGTCCCATACCAGTGGTTCTTGGACTCTCATAACAGTGTTAATAACTATCTACCTATTCATCCATTCATACAACAAACAAGGAAACTAAGAAAAGAAATGTTCATGCAAATCTGTGTAGATATAACTTTTTTTCGAGTTCTTGATGTTGGTTATCAAATCCTTGGTCTCTCATCATGAAAACCCATGTTCCTTCTCAGATAACCAATCTTTTATTTCGTCTTGAGATAGATTCCACCTCATTCTTTCTCTGCATCATGCAATACAAAACCTTCATGTCCTGACAACAAAACCATTTGTTGGTGCACGTCTCTCCTATTTTGGGGGGGTTGAAGACCCATGGTTTATTCATATTTGACCAACAAAACCCCAAGGCGTTGGAATACTCAATATTCATTTGAGGCCTGAAGAAGGTCTCGTTCGAGACGCCATGAGAATCACAAAGACCATTTGGTCTTGTATCGGATATGAAGGGACACTGCATACAAGGAAAAATCTTTAGATTTCATACATTCATTCATTCATTCATAAAACATTAAATAAATATTATGCATAAAGACATAGAAAAACCATTACTCATTTCATCGCATAACAAAATGTAGAAAGACAGATCTTCATATTACATTCAAGCAGATACAAAATCATTGATACAGAGAATAGGTGCCATTCTCTCTACACAACATCCTTTCTTTTTTTATTTTGATCCATTTTCCAGCTCATTACAAAAAATTATACAAAAATCAAATAGAACTAGAATCAAAATTGGACTCTACTCTCCTTCTCTCTCGCACTCAACTTTGTCTCGATGCTCTACCAAATCTCTATTTTTCTCCACTCCTCTGCTCCACTCTCTTGAGTGATCACTAGATTCACACGATCTTCTTATCCGCATGTAGCCCTTGAATCATCTTGGAGAATGACAATCCTAAATAATTTTCCAACTCATCCATATCTTTTCCCACCATCATTCAGGTCATTATAGTACTCAAGTACAAAATATTCCTATGGATATGCTCATATTCACTGCATGTGGTCTTCTTGATTCCTTGCACACAATATTCCTTTGGCAGGAACTATTGTTGATCCTTCCTTGTGTCGCACAATTTATCTTCGTGTGTGCATAGATTTAACTTATGGCACATGCAAAACTTTCCCGAAACCTTGGTTTCCAATAATTCCATCCATTTAGTTTGTTTGGAATTTAGTGTTGGTTGTTCAAACAAGTATTTCGAACCACTATGTTCTGTCTTCAATTCAAATTTTCTTCCCATGAGGTAATGTCTCCACATTTTTAAAGCATGTACTATGGCTTCCAACTATAATCCACATGTAGCATAATTTATTTCATGCTCCTTCAACTTTGTGGACTCATAACAAATTTCCTAACCATTTTGGGTAAGGACTCCACCAATCCCTTCCTTTCACGCATTCATGCACACAACAAAATCCTCATCTGGATCTACAAATTTTAAAATAGGTGCACTGGTTAATAAATCCTTTAAGCGGTGTAAATTTTTTTCACACTTGGTACTCGATTCAAATGTTACTCCTTTATTTTTCAAAGATGTTATTGGTTGTGAAATCTTGGAGGATCCTGCAATGAATCTCCTATAGTAACTAACTAGACCCATAAATGATATAACCTATGAAATATTTGTTGACATTTGCCAAATTTTGATTTCTTCAATCTTTTTTTAGATCCACTGCTATTCCATGTTCTGAAACAATGTGACCCAAATAATGGATTTTGTTTTGATAAAAAGTGCACTTACTTAACTTGGCATACAATTTGTGCTCTCTCAATACTGGTAGTACCATTCTCAAATGTTAATCATGCTCTTCCTATGTCTCGGAAGAGATATTAACATCATCCAAGAAGACAATAGAAAACTTGTCCAGGAAAACTTTGAACACCCCATTCATTAGACACATAAATGTGGTGGGTTCATTTGTCAACCCAAAAGGAAGCACAAAAAATTCATAGTGTCCATACCTTGTCTAAAAGGTTGTGTTTATAGTATCTTCTTCTTTGATTCTCACTTGATGGTAGCTTAATCTCAAGTCAATCTTGGGAAATATCTTTGGTCCCTTTAACTGATAAAAAAGATCATCAATCCTTGGAAAAGGATATTTGTTCTTGAATGTAACCATTTTTAGTTGTCTTAAGTCAATACACAACCTCGAAGTTCCATCTTTTTTATTCACAAAAAGAACTAAGGAACCCCAAGGAGAAACACTTGGGTGTATGTACCCCTTCTTCAACAACTCTTTTAGATGCATTTGCAATTATTTCAGTTTTGGTGTGCTCATTATGTAGGGAGTTTTGGACACTAGGGTAGCTCCAGATATTGAATCAATAAAAAAATCAATGTATCTCTTTGGTGGAAATCCTGGAAACTCCCCAAACACATCTTCATATTCCTTCAGTACTAGATAATTTTCAAGAATTGTCTTCTTATCCTTCATTGGTTCTTCCATATGGGTTGCATATTATTTGGCACCCTTTTCTAAAACTTATTTTCAGTTGCAATGCTAAAATATCTTGGAAATATATAGGCCTTGGAATACCTTGAATTGTCCTTGAATTCCCTTCTTCATCAATACATGTTAAAGCCTTGTTATAACAATCTAAGAAAGCATGATTCTTGTCTAAGTCATAGGAACCAAGTGGTATGATGATCAAATCTTCCTTAGTGTCAAATCCATTCATGTTTATTGGCAAATACTTAACAATCTCATTGATTCTTCTCTTGGTTCCAGTAGCTAGTTGAACTAACCAAGACTTTTCATGCTTACATTTATTCAATTTAAATATTTCAACTAGGTTTGGATCTATATAGCTATGACTAACTCCGAAAGCAATCAAAATAGCTATGGGATGATTATCAATCTTACCTTCTACCTTGATCATGTGACATTGATAGTCTTATTGTATATTTTCCAAGGCTGCATAAATCCTTGGCGTTCTTTTTACTATGTCCTCTATTGTCTCCTTCTTCTTTATATTATGCATTTTCCTCATCTTATCTCCCCGATGAGGAAAATATTTATACATGTGGTCTCCTTCGCATCCCCAACACTTTGTGGGTTGTTGTCTTGGCCTCTTCCCTAAGGAATCTGTCATTTTCTGATCACCTTGATCTGGCTACCCTTGCTTATATGCTTGTAAGCTATTTTTGATGAAAGTCAGCTTGAATCCTTTCTTATTTTGATCCATCTTTTCTTTCTTCTTATCATCCTAGGCCTTTTGGAAAGTTAGCCTTCCTCTTCTCTACTCATACACATATTTATATTTTCTTATGGATTCTTTCAAATTATTAGGCTCATCAAACATAATTTTATCCTTGTATAAGCATGGTAGTCCACTCAAGAACCTTTGAATTTTGATGTTCTCATCCCTGATGAAGTCCATGTACCTTAAAAGTTCCAATAATTTCCTCTCATACTCATCCATGGTCATGTTCCCAGGTTTGATTTCAAATAACTCTTGCATATTCTTGTCATAATATTTCTCTAACCAAGTACTACTACTGGAAACATTTCTTGGACCGCTTCCAAGAAATTCTCTCCTTGTCAAGGTGCTTAACCTGCTTAATTTGATCCCACCACATAGATGCATTTCCTTTAATATGGCGGGTTGCAATTCTAGCTTCTACATTTGATGAGTAATCATGCATCTGGAAATATTTTCTCATTCCCAACAACCATGTTTTAACATCTTCTCCCTTCCTATTCTCTCCATCAAAGAATGATGGCTTGAGATTTTTGAGCTCCCCTTGCAAGATATTTGACCCATGTCTCATCCTTTGATGCATGACAAAGGACACACTTGGTCTTATTTCTTACCTTGATTGTGCATATTCTCTTGTGGTATAGTGACCTGGTGAATGATGATGATGATGATGATGTCTAACAACACTCCTTGATTGTCTAGACTCCCCATGATCATCCCTTATATCATGAGATATAGATCTAGATTCTTGTTTTGTGTCATAATATGTGTTGACTTGTTTCTGCAACATATTCAGACTCCATAGAATCTCTTCATGATTCCTCATCATCTTTTCAATTTCTACTATATAGATCTACACTTCCTTTTGCAAGCTTCTCATAGTTTCAACCAACTCCACTGGCTCCACTCTTCTTTTGTGTCCATTGGACTTAGTCTCTTCATTTCCTAGGCTGAAGTTTGAGCATATGCCTCATACCCATGATTGTAATATCCTTGGGCATTATCCATATCTCTAGTCTTCATGTAGGAAACCATATATGCTTTCATGTATCTTTAATTCTGCAAGAATGTGCATGAAACAATTGTTGTTAGAATTAGGCATATTGAAAAATATTTTATAGGTTACAAGCCACTATTCATATTAATTTTTGAAGAAAACAATACACTAATTCAAATTTTGATTCTTCGAACACATTCCTCTATGATTCATCTTTCTGATGATTTATCGTTTTCCCAAATCTGAGCTCCAGGTTGATAGTTATGGTCTACAAAAGTTTAGACTATTTTCTCATTTTTATCCTTCTATGCTATAGGTTTCTTCTCATCCATACTGTACAATGTCATGTACTTATATTTCAATTCTAGTTCTATGGATATCTTATATGGTCCATGATCTTTGAAAAGACTTCTCTTGTGCCCCAAACTGACTTCTAAGCAAGGATTTATACCCTCTGGAAGTAAATTGGTACTTAATTTATACCTTGTAATGTTTCAAATGTAACTTTATCCTATGAACTCTATTTTGTGCTCGGAATATCTCATTGGAAATATCTTATTGATTTATTCCATTTAAGTAGCAGAGACTTTGTGTACCAAAGTTACATAAGGTTCTCGGGATTTCAACCTCCTGAAAATGTTATTTATGCCCTCAAAATGCCTTTGGAAGTTTAAGATCTTCAAAATATTCAAAATATTCATAGAAATTGATTGGTTTAGTGTTGTAGCGGTCCCTAAGACATGTTGAACTCGTATTCAAAATATTCAACACTGCTGTAAAATCTTGTTAATATGGCATGTGCTTGTCATCAACAATTTTCCTCCATTGACCATCAATAAAACCTTCCAAAAATCCATCGACAAAGCCTCCCAAAAATCCTTCGACATAAATCTTATGAAAATCCATCGACAACACCTTCCAAAAAACTATCGAAAAAACTTCCCAAATTCTTCGGAAAAAACCTTCCAAAAATCCATCAAAAAAATTTCCCAAAAACCTTCAGCAAAAATTGCCAAAAGCCTTCAGCAAAAACCTTCCAAAAATCCATCAACAAAACTTATCGAAAACCTATCAGTAAAATTCCTGAAAATCTTTGGCAAAAACCTTCTGAAAATCCATCAACAAAACTTCCCAAAAACCTATCAGTATAATTCCCGAAATCCTTTGGCAAAAACATTATGAAAATCCATCGATAAAACTTACAAAAAACCTTTAATAAAAACTTCCCAAAATCCTTTGACAAAAACCTTCCAAAAATCCATCGACAAAACTTCCTGAAAACCTATCGGTAAAACTTCCTGAAATCCTTTGAAAAAAACCTTTTGAAGATCAAACAACAAAACATCCTGAAAACCTATCGTCAAAACTTCCTGAAAGATTTTGTTAAAAACCTTCCTAAAATCCATCGAAAAAACCTTCTGAAAAACCTATTAGAAAAACTTCTCGTAAGTATTCACCAAGAAATCTTCCAAAATCCTATCACCGATTTTTTGTTTTAATACCGATAAACTCAAAAAAAAATCCCAAGCCCATGTTCAATATAGATTGTCTATGTAATGTTCCAAATGCTTAAAATATAATAATAGAATAGAAGTACACACCATGTACAAAATGTGAGCATGAAGCACAACTCCAAGATATATAAGTTACACAATAACTCCTTAATCAATAGGAGAACCTCCTCCCCATAACCAAATACATTCATAAATCACAATTCACATGTTTAAAATAATGAATACATGATCTCTATATACACCTATCCACACCTACACATGAGGCCCCTTTACTATTAGGTCGACCCGATCACATATAATTTACACGTTACATGAACATTTAGCCCCATATATGCCCCCCTTGGGGTTATATCATATACATTTAATCCTATATATTCCCCCTTTGGGTCATAACATAGTACCATCCTTCAAAAAGATTTATCCTCAAAGATTTGCAATTAAAGTATTCAGATGTGATGAAACCACGTAATATTATTTTCTTATGTTGCTACTTTCTTCTTTCCTTTGATGATCATCCATCCATCCAAAATCAATTATTTTCATTCATAATCCTTGGTGGCTAGTTGTTGCATAATTTTCTTTCCCTTGATTCCATGTATTGTTGTTTAAGCTTCTCCAATTTGTAGTAGATGTTTGTCTATGATAACATCTTATTCAATAATGGTTTTTTGATCTTATTCCATGAATATTGATGATTATTTCATCTTCTTTCTTGATAATGTTGATATTGATCTTCTTGTCTTCCTTGAAATCTTTCTTGATAATGCGGGTGTCAATATGGTTTCACATTTGATGGTTTTTCTTCATTCTACACACCAATTTCATCTATTTTATTTTTCGAGGCAATGGAATCCTCTACTCTATTTTCTTGGTCTTTGATTACTCTAGCCTTGAATATAATACCATCATATTTGGCATGTACCTCTATATGAATTTTAACTTCTTCAAGTATCTTATGGTGACCTTGAATCTTGTCTTATTTCTCCTTTTGAAGCTGCAATGTGACCCCATCTATCAAATTTTGACGTCCTTCTTCAATTCTTTATTTCATATCTAAATTTACCTCATCGCTATTTAGGGATTCCTCAACCTTTTTGTAAATTTCCGCTTCAAGTCTTTTAGTACAGTCTTCATCCAAGATACTCGTTTCTTCTTGATTTTGATAATTCTTCTTTTCTTCTTTCAAAATTTTAACCTAATCCAATATTTTTTTATTATGGTTTCATAATATACATATCTCTTCATCTTTCTTTTTGAAATCTTCCATTGACTCATGATTTTCGAACTTTCCTTTGCTAATCTTTTCTTGCTTTAATTTTTGAACTTCCTTAATGAGTGTTTCATTAAGGTATCGTATATTAGATAACTCATCAACCTTCTTCTTGATATATATTTTTTCTTATTTTAACTCAATTTTAATTCTATATATTGCCTCCATTTTTGTATCCCTAATCCATTTATCCAAGTTTTTTTATTCAAATTCTTCCAATTTGTTGTTCCATCTAGTATATTTATTAATACTCATCAACCACTTCCAAGCTTCACCAAAAAACTATTTTTTTCCTCTGAAGGATCTATACCATATTCCTTTACCAACCTCAACCATTCCATAGTATTGATTTCATCTTTATCTTCATCTCCTATAAATTTAGGTATTGCCATTGATTCTTAAGTGAGGTCTAACCCCAACCCTCAACTTACAACCTCATTGTGTTAAGGATAATGATATTAAATAGTTATAATAGTTTTTCCAATATATTATTGTGTGTTTTCTCTTTCCAATGGCTTTTGAATCACCTAAATCAAACATCCCAATCAAAATTTACGATAGTTTTAAGTGAGCGTACCATTGAAAACCTTGATTTTCAGTACGTCTTTATGGCTGACGTTCCTTCTAATGTATTTATGAAATTTTTGTACCTATGAGTCTGGAATTGATCTAGATGGATATTAGTGGCCACCCACCTTTTCCAACTGGCTCAAAACATTTTTCTGACAATTTTGGCAATTTACTATTTTTAGCAGTTTTAACTTCCAGGGCCATTTTGAGGGCCTAAATGAAGGTTTTTCGGGATCAAGCTCCTTGATGATAGACAAAGGAATGATTGAGCCCCAAAAATGAATATCCTCGACGATACCTTTCCAACGGGCTATCAAACGCCTAAAACAGAGATTGTATGCAAAAGTTACGACCCCGGGAAGTTGATGTACTAACTTACTCAAACGGGGCCCACATGACTTTTGACGCTTCATCTCCTAGGGTTAGGTTTTTGGATGTCTAGGGTTTTTTGCATTCTTGATTATTGTAAAAAGGCCTTCAAAGCCTCATTGTAACGTTCTTCTTGTGAATGCGCATTGTCGTCACATCTCTTCTCAGAGATAAGCCGCCACCATTCCAACAAGCTTGTTTCCGCTGCATTTTACAGTTTCAACTTATTTTGTTATTGAATAGAAAACCAGTTTTACTGTATCTCTGTTATTTTGTGTTAAGCACCTGTT
>SNQJ01S0156660.1:28600-42868 GCA_010110895.2 Picea sitchensis
AGGAAGCACCAAGTATGAAAGACATCAAATAAAAAACCCAATCTAGAATTCAAGGATTAAAGAAGTTGATGGATAACATCAACCTCAAGTGACAAAAGGAGAAGGAAGAAAATATACAACAAAGTCCCCATAAAATACTTGAAGAAATTGAACTCAAACTTCAAAATGTCCATGTAATATATGATGGAATTATCTTTAAAGCAATAATAATAGAATATTAAACACAAAGGATAAAGGACATTCATTGTACCAAAAAAGGAGATTCAGGACAAAGGGGTGGAAGATGAAGTTGAACGTAATCAATACATTAGACATGAAATACAAAGTACATACATCCTCATTACCAAGAAAGAAGATTCCATAATCAACATTATTCATGGAACATAACATAATGAACCATTACTTGATGAGATATTGTCAAAGACAAACAACTACAACTAAATAGAGAAGTTATAGCAACAATGCATGAAATTAAAGGAGAGCAAACCACGTGATAACAAGTTATGGATCAAGACCAAAAACACTTGAATTCGAATGGATGGATTGTCATCATTGGCAATGAAAGAGCATGAACATAAGAAAATCTTATTATTTGGTTTCATTACATGTAAAACCCTAAGCTACAAAGTCTCGAGCACTTTGAAGGAGGATAGTATGTTATGACCCTATGGAGGGTATAAATGAGGTTGAATGTGTATGTAATAGGGGTACACCTAATGGGAGACCCACATGTGAAATGGGGGACAATATGTGTATATAGAGGGAAATATAGTCATTATGTACACATGAACTTATGATTTAGATATATTGATGTATAAGGATTATTTGAAGGACGTTCTCGTAATATACAAGGAGTTATTATGTAACTAGTATCTATTTTCACTTTAGGAGTTGTCCTCCAAGCTCACAACTTGTGTACATTATGTGTATGTTGGTTTCTTATGCTATATTAAAAATTCGATACACAAAAGTGGGAAAGGCATTTTAAGGGTATGGTACTCATGGAAGAGGTCCATACCTTATAGTTTCTAGCAAAATGGAATTGTTGAGAGGAAGAATAGGGCCTTGATTGAGATGGCTAGATTTTTGCTTCAAGCAAAAGGAATCCAACTAGTTTTTGGGCATAGGTTGTTTTTTTCTCAATTTACCTTCTAAATAGAATCTTGACCAAAGTAATTTGGATTGTGAGTCCTCTTGAAAAATGGAATGGAATGAAGCCTTCAGTCAGACATCTCAAAATATTTGTATGTGGCTTGGTATCATATTATGGATGGGAATTAAAAGAAGTTGGAAGTGATTTATACAAAAATGTTATGTTTTATGAGAAGACTTCATGTACTACTTTGTTAACATATTCTTTGAGAATTTATTGAGTAGAAATTCTATCTAAATCTTGTAGAATTGTGAATCAACTGACCTACACTCTGAATCAACTAATATTTTTCTGAATTGATTAGAATAACTACTCTGAATTTCAGTTGGATCTCTATTACAGAATCGACTACAAGTAAGAGCCTTGGAAAGGAATCCACTAATATTAATGAAATTCATATAGAGACTTCTCCTTAAAAAAAAAGTTTGTGATAGAGACTAATGATGTAGAAGCACTAGATTTACTCCAAGGTATTTCATTATTAGCTCATATGGGCATACAGAGGTTCAAAGTAGTGAAGGATTTACAAATTCTTATTAGGTATCTATATCTCCATCGTCTCCCAAGGATATTGCACCTCTATCTCTAGTTCATAGGATTCTTCAAAAGCACATGCTTTTGATTGGAATCAAATTATTCATGGATAAAATATTTTTTCAGATTCACAATCCAATCGAGGAGTGCATTCGGAGGAAGGTATTTGAGTGATAAATTGGGGGCTCTTTGCATAACCCTCCAATAGTTATAACTATAATCCCGTGAGACCATTTCAATAAAACAATTAATGTGGCATGCATCTATAATGAGACATAATCATATTATGGCATAACATTGTCGGTCCATACCAACATCTGCAAGCTCCAACATTTATATGGAAGATGATGTTGAAAAAGAAAATTGCATGTGGGTTAATGCTAGCAAATCCTTGAGAATAAGGGAAATGATGGTCTCTCTCCACCTTTTTAGTCTAATTGTGAATGGTTGATCTTGGAATTGTTATAGCTCTAGTAGGGAGTCAAATGTTGCTTTCAGTCTCACCAAAGTTGTTTCAACACTATAGTTTTTGTGTTGGACATTGTAAGTCTGGTAATTTTCCCTCCTCTCTTATCTATGAATTCTATAAAAAAAATCCCTCGGTATTTTGAATGGTAGGTCTGGTAGTCGATTTGTGGGAGGTTGATACATTGGTATCTCTTGTTTTAGCATGACATGTTGTTGTTAGTTTTTTTTTTAGGCCCTTTATATTGAACAATCCTCTGTGTGTATTTCTATTACTTTGGTTTCTCTATTAAAATAGCACATAGTCATTGTCATAAGATTTGTTGTGTTATGTGTGATATGGAAGTAATACGGTGCAACATTAAGCAGTGAGAAAAATAAATAGCAAAGTCACACTGCAATGTAGTGAATTGGACTATCAAGTGGCACTGCTTGAAGGATGAGTTTTTCCACTGTATCTTGAAGGAAAATAAGCCCAAGGACCACTACTAAATTGATGCAATAAGAATCATAGTATAAATTTATAAAAAAATAAAGATGGTAGATAACTTTGTATTGTGTACAGTTCCGTGGTGGTTTTCATTTTGGAAAGCAAAAAAATCAGGAAAAAAAAATGAAGTTTTTATTAAAAAAATATTAAAAATAGATAATTATTGAATAATGTCAATTTTTTTTAAAAGTTGGATTTACTTTTTTTTAATAATGATTTGTTAATTTAAACTTTTAAAAACGTAAAAGTGTCATTAGGATAGTGATATCTCAAAACCTGTTGAAATATCAAAATGACGACATGTAATAAATAGTAATTATTTTTTATTTGAAAAGTAGGAAAAAGTTTACAATATTAAGGATTATTAATTTAATTTTTGTCAATATAATTTCAAAATTTTAATATGTAGTGACATCATTATGTGTAATTAAAATCTGGTCACTTAAAATAACTTGTCAGTGACTAGTAAGGGGGTGAACTTTCACTCATGTCATATGCCTCTACGTGTTGGGTTGTTAACTTATATTTTTATGCCCAAGCTCAAATTAACCATGAGAGTGTACCTCTAGACTTCGAGTACACTTTGATCACCACGTACCTTCTGAAAGGATTGCGCACAGTTCGTGCTGACCAGGATAAGATCACAATACTGAAATTTAGTGATTTTAACCTTGGAGATCACAAAGTTTACAACATGTTAGCCCCGCATACGTACCTAACTAGGACCAAAGGAAAGAATTCTAAGATTGTCCCATAGTCATGGAACCAAAACCTCGCGTAGTCCACACTTATTAATGTAATGAAGATAACACGTTTCAACAGACACCAGGAAGTCAACGCATGCGTCAAGTTGTTGCTATCCTTCTACCACAGAAGATACTTATGGTTGGACCGCTGCATCACTGTGGATCCGACCTTGATCAATCGGATCACAAGAATTAGTATGGAAAGCCCTGACCCACATGATTTTTACTCTGGAAAGACCTCAGATCGAGCACTAGCATAGCGGACAAAAGAAACTTATGGCGATGTCGAGAAAGGCACGCGAGGCTACAAGGTAACCTCTATCCAGAGTGGTGCAGTGCGCCTTGACTGTCAGCTGATTGCGGGCAAGATAGTTTGCAAGAATAGACCAACAAAAGTGATTGGATTCGTAGTTGAACTTGCAGGGAAGTGCATCGAGGGACTACAGATGAATTGGGCACAATACCTTGTAAACTAGCTAGAGCTTGATTGCAGAGAAGCGCAAGACCAAGGGTATGAGTTCCCCTTTAGTTGGTTGCTCATACTAATCGATTTCATCGCCTATGAGCTACTAGAAGGTGCCACTTTTTCGGAGATCGAACCCTTTGAACCACTGGACGTGAAGTTCTGTACGATGTGGTACTCCAACGACATGAACAAGCAATGGAAATACAATGTCATCTTCCACGCCTATTACAACCAATTTAAGAATTCAATCCAATCTACAATGTGCCTCACCCCAAACACACTTCATACGTTTAGACCTTTGATAAAATTCAGCGTGGACTGCCACTTCACATATATCACAGCGTGTGTTGATGAGCACAAACAACAGCTCCAGTCATACTACAAGTTGACAGAAGAAGACATGGAGCAGATTACCAAGGAATGGTCGGTGGACCTCCTTGCTGCAATGGACCCTACAGAAATGTCCGATGTGGATAGTTCCAAAGCTATGCCAGATATACCTGGACCGAGGAAGACTAAGAAGAATAATGATTTTCAAGATGTCCATAGCACATCCACAAAAACTACTTCGATCTCACATGCGCAAGGAGGTGATGATGAAGAACTAGGTGGCACATAAGTTGAGAAAAACAAAGGCGAGGTTACTCCACCTAGAGAGGAGGAGGATCCCTCCAGGAAAAGGAATATTATGCCACCAAATCCCTCATCCCGAAAGAAAAATAAGGCCACCTAGACTACGTTTAAGACTACCCTCACACTGAACGACTTCGAATTCTTAATTGTTGTGCTGAATGATGCTTCACTAGAGATCGCTGAAAAGAAAGAAGCGAAGAAGGAGGAGGTATTCAGCTGAATCAAGGGTGAACTTCAAGAAGTGCAGCAGGCACTCCAGTCTAGTCGAGCAGTTTCTACTGCACACTTGACAATGGGAACAACAGGAATAGGCAATGAGCCCACCCAATTACACCAGATCATCGATAAATTCGAAGCTCACCTTCGACGAGCTCAAGAAGACACATCACAAGCCACCCAGGCTTTGACACAAGTACAAAGTGCACTTATAGAACAACAGAGTAAGGAAGAATAGGAAAAGATAGCCTAGCAAGCGAAATGGGATGAGGAAAAAGCACAGTTATAGCAGATCAAGGACTAGTTGCTAGCAGAGCAACTTGAAGTATAGGAAAGGGTTCACAAAGCACTTAGCTCTGTGATGGTCATAGAAGTGAAGATTGAAGAACATGTCCCACAGCAGGTGGCACAGCTTGAAGAAGTAATCCAACAACTTCAGCAGCACATTGCAGATATGGAACTTCGTACGGTGTCCGAGACTCCTCAAGAAATAAGAGACCTAAGGGAGGCAACTACCCATAGCGCAGTTGGCCGATTAAAAACCTTTGTCTTTGAATGCAAGGAGATGACTGCTAGAAGCACAGACTTATGAGAACCTCACAGAGAATCTAGATTTGTAGGCATTGGAGGCACATCTCCAAGAAGAAAAGAATCACACAGATACGCTATAGGTACAACTAAAGGCCTTGACCCCAGTTGAAAGAATGAAGAGATTTCCAGAACAATGCACCGCCCAAAAACAAGTACACACGCTTCAAAGTAAAGCAATGGAAGTCTCCCAATGACTTCAACCAATCCAAGAAAAGGCATGCCAACTATTCACTGAAGTTGAAAGCCAAGGAGTTGATCTTGAACAGGTTGTCATCACCGTAGAACAATGCCTGAAAGGGCCAATAAATGACGTAGTGATCCAGGAGTTCATTGAGCAAGAGGTTGTCGTACTGCAATCGGTCGAAGTATCTCGAGCCAAGCTCAAGGCATTCGAGGTGGAATTGATCAGACCTGAGTGACTCAGGATGAGTAACAGGTGAGTGTTGGGGGCCTGTTGGGCCTTGACCAAGTTTTGACAAACACTTGGTCATATTTGACCGTTTTGGACTTCAACAACCTGTCAAAGATGGAGCGCCAGGTGAAGCAGAGATCACAGGATCTTGGTCCACTTTTGGGCCCTTTTAGGGTTTTTGGTTAATGTAATGGGAAAGGGATGTCGTCCCATGGGTTTACCCACGCTTAGGCCCACTTTTGTAATGTATAAATAGAAGGATAGGAAATAACTAGTAGATATGATTTCTTAGTACAATTGGTAGTGCATCTATGTGATGTTGAATAAGTTCTCTATGCGAATTGTCTAAGGCTTGCAAGGCTAAGTGTAAGTTACTTTGAAGTTTCTATAGAAAGCTAAGTGTTGTAGGATCTAGTGAGTTGTGTAGATATTCTGTCCTATGCGAAGAAGGGTTTTGGAGGCTTTGTGTTTGTAACAGATTGAAGATGATAATAAAGAAGAATATCTTGTGGACGCAGCCCCGGGGTGGGGGTGAACCACCTAAATCTATGTGTGATTCTCTGTGCTTTGATTCCATGTGTTTTGCTTATGCTATGTGCTTTGATATATCCACTTATGCTCTATTCTTCTTAGATATAGATGATTGTTAGATCTGATGTGTATGAGGATGCTTAGTGCTGATCTATTGGATTTGATCTAGGTTAATGTGGTTAAGTATTGAAATACTGTAGATCTGAGTGTACACCGCGATGCTTTGTGCTATATGCGAAGTAGAATAAGGGTTGAATATTGACGAATGATCGATGCTAAGTTCTCTGTAAAGGATATAATCACAGATCTATTTCCCATCTAAGGTTCCAGACACATGAGTCTTGCAACCACCCCTGCCTGTACCTCAGGTGAGACTTCATTTGCTTTGCAGGTGTTGCCGAAAGGGCTGGTGGTTAGGGATTTGTTGGTGTGCTATTGAGCGTTGAACCCTGGGTCTGCCCCTGTGCCAACAAAAATCCAATAGAAATAAACATCACTTGATAAATTGGTATACAATTTGAACACGATGTGAGAAGGGAGGCCTGGCAATTAGAGACCCAACTTTGATGAATCAAACCAAGGGAGCTAAGATACTTTGTATATTTCTCTCAATTCTTACCTTATGGTGGAAACAAATCATTAGGAAAAAATATATGTGACAAGAGCTATGGATAACTCTTGACTCTCCTCTACCAAAATCAACTAGCTCTCTTATTTGGAGACTTTGTAAAACTACCACTTCAACACTTTAGGGTCATCTCTCTTGAGTTCCATGTAATGATTGTAACATTATAAAATAGGATGAAAATATTCCATGCCTCACTCCTTTAATTCAACACCCATCATTAGAAGGAGAATATTATTGATTAGTAGATCAAGGATTCTACACCCTTTTTTATCTTTCCACTTGGGATGGTCAACCCAATGGACATTGGACTGGTTGGAAAATATTATCCCTTCTAGTGGATATAAGGTAGGAACTATAAAAGGTTTATTCACTTTTTTGAGGGGTGGCCCCTCTCAATCTTTTGGTTTTGGAATTTAGAGGATGGGGCCCAAGAGGAGAACCATACTTAGTTAGTCAAGGCTACCTACTTCACTTGGCCTATCAAGAATCACCCCCTCAATCAAAAAATTAGGCTAAGATTTGGAAGTGAGATTATCTCCCTATAATAACAAAAATTACTTGGGTTCTAGAACACAACAAAATTGGACAACTAAAAATATTGAAAGGCATGGGATATAGGATCCTAGCTATTGTTCTCTCTATTTTTTGGTGGAAAATTCAACTATGCCACATCTCTTTTAAGAGTGTGAAATCATGTTGCAGGTATGACACTTCACATTTGTAGATTTGAGGAAAGAGATTTTGATGCCTCAATAATGGAAGAAAAATGTTCATGTCTTGGAAAGCATGGTATCCTTGCAGCTTAATGCATAAGTTGTTATTGAAAAGGGTCTCCATGGAAATACCAAAATATTTGTCATAGAAAATATGTCTAGCTAGAAGCAAGGTCATATTCAAGTAGGACTAGGTCAAGGAGAGATTTTTTTTGAAGCAAGGTAGGAGTATTTTAGATGAGATAATATGCTCCAATGAGGTGGGATTCAACCCTTTTCTCAACCTAGGAATAATATAAAAGAACTAGCATTGAGATTTATTACCAATTCATGCCTCTCCACCTAAAGTTTTGGTAGTTTTTTTTCTGTAGCATGTCAGGAGATGGAAACTTAGATTGAGCATTGTTGATCTACAAAAACGGAAGGTGGAAAGATGACAACATATTTTATTTTATGATTGTTCTTCAAAAGGTAATCCAAGGGTTGGTAGTGTTGTCAAGGGGAAGGGAGGTGTTGTCTCTGACCCTGAAGGAAATCAAGTGATTAATTTTGCATGGGGCATTGTTGTCACTTCTAATATTGATGTAGAAGCACTAACTTTACTCCAATATATTTTATCATTGTCTTAGATGGGAATGCAAAGAGTCACAATAGTGGGGGATTCAACAATTCTTATTAGGTATCTCTAGATCCATTGTCTCTGAAGGAGATTTCACTTATGTCTCTAGTTCATGGGATTCTTAAAAAATTGTAGGGTTTTGAATGGAACCAAGTTATGTGTGGATAAAATATTTTGGAAGATTCAGAAGATAATTGAGGAGTGTGTTTGGAGGAAGGTATTCACGTATTAAATTGGGTCCTCCACATGCCCCCTTCTATAGTTATAACTCTAATCCTATGATGCCATTTTAATAAAACACTTAGTGTGACATGCATCTACAATGGGACAAGGTCATATTATGGCATAAATTTTCCAATCCATACCATCATCTGCAAGCCCCAACTTTATATGGCATATGATGGCGAACAAGAAAATCGCATTTGGGTTAATGCCTGCATATCCTTGTGAACAAGGGATATGATGGTCTCTCTCAAAATTTTCAATCTCATTGTGAATAGTTTGTCTTGGAATTGTTATAGCCCCAATCCATATACCAAATGTTGCTTCCAGTCTCACAATGATCCGGATCTCGAGGGCTTAGATCTGGATGTCTTGAATACCGAGAGAGGAGGAGCTTAGATGCTCCAATCTTGCATGAAAATAAGCATGTAAAAAAAAATGTAAATGAAGTACTTGGGAGGTGAGGGTAAAAGAGGAGCCTCACCTCTAAAACAAATTACTAGTAAATCACTCAGAGCTAATTAATCTCACAATGAACAATAGAAAATATGAAATAAGCCAAAATGAGTAACTTGATATTATGAGAAGGCTTCCTAGGTCTTTCTATAGCATTACAAAATGATCCATTGGACAAAGTCAAGAAGAGCTCATTAAATGAGTCTCTATTGTTAGTATAATAGATCTAACTACCCAACTAACAAAGTAGTGGAAAATAAAACCCACTACAATAATGTAAAGAGCTTATTAAATGATTCTCTATTATTATAAAAATAGATCTAACTACCCAACTAACTAAGCAATGGAAAATAAAACCCAATACAATAATGGAGGGGTAGGACTCTTTTTGGCCCATTTGAGAAACTTTTTAGCCCAATTAATTAATGAGGAGGTGGGCATCTACATGGGCAATCTCTTAGATTTATAGCTTTATGACTTTTGTATCCAAATTTAGACCATATACCCCCTAAAATTTGGATCATTCATCGCCCATTAGAAAATGATGTTCCCCATAATTTCACCCATGCTACAAAGAGACCCATGAGTACAATGTTCTAATTCCCAATGAAGGGAAGAGTTTTGTGTGGTTGACCCATAATCATTTACATTAATAAAAATGGAAAAATCATGACTTTTGAGGCTTTGAATATTCTTCTGCAAATATATTTATAACTTTTGCTACAAGTGATGAAATCCAATTTTGTTGAAGACCCATTTGAGCTACTGAATAGATATTTCCATCAGTATTTCTAAGGTGGCCCATGGAGTGAGAAAAACTAGACCGAAGTTGAAGGGTGTGCGACCACACTGGTTACAAACATGTGTTGCTTCAAACAAATATATATCATAAACCAGAAAACGAAATGAAATTCCACGAAATACCCATTTTATATATTGAAGAGATATTTCTAAACATATGTGGAACTCCTTATTTATTTTCCTGAGAAGGGAGAAAAATACCATTGAATATGGTGGTACGCGTGGCCTCCTCAGGTCAAATACATGTTGATATTCAATCGATGGTATCTCTCAAACCAGGAAGCCAAATGATATTCTAAGAAATACCCATTTGCAAAATTGAAGTGATTTTTCTAGCCATATGTGGAACTCCTTTTGTAGTTTCTGGAGAAGGGATAAAAAGAACATTGAATATGGTGGTACACACTGCCTCCTTGGGTCAATTACATGTTGAGATTCAATCGATGTTATCTCTCAAACCAGGAATCCAAATGATATTCCACGAAATACCCATTTGATATCTTGAAAATATATTTCCAATGAGATATGGTAGAACCTCTGAAATGTTGTGTAGAGGTTGTAACACCTATTTGAATTTGGTTTAGTGTAGAGGGCCACAAAGGATGTCAGGGGTTTGTAGAGTAGCATGGGATGTTGTAGAGGTTGTGGAACCTCTGTGGGTAGCATGGACACCCTGCAAATTTGTTGAAAATGTTGTAGATCAATAGATGTAGTGGATCCATGTATAGATGTAGTGAATCCATGTATGGATCTAGTGAATCCATGTATGGTTCTCCTTGTAATGGTGAACGAAGATCTGAGGGTAAAAAAACAATCCTTGTAGTACATGTGGACCAACTGTGATGCTTATAGTGTATGGCCCGAAAAATGGATTCTGATAGTACCAAAAGTAGGTTGGTGATTGTTGCAAATGTTTGAACCTGCATCATGCTTCAAACCCTTGTTCTAATGGAGAGTGTACCCACTTTGATACCACTGATCCAGATCTCAGGGGCTGAGATCTAGATGGCTTGAATGCCAAGAGAGGAGGAGCTTAGACGTGACAATATTTCACGAAAAGAAGCATGGAAAAAAACATGTACATAAAGTAATCGGGAGGTGAGGCTCAAAGAGGAACCTCACCTCTAAAACTAATTACTAGTAAATCACTCAAAGCTAATTAATCTCACAATGAACAGTAGAAAATATGAGAGAAGCCAAAATGAGTGTAATACCCATGCTCCCCCCAGCTTGTAATTAATCATTAATTATGATTACCATCCTATGGCATGTGAACAATGTAAATATATTATTGTTTATATTGGCAATAACTGACTGTGGGGGTGAATCCTTGAAGTATTGGCCATGATATCACTAGAGGAAAGAGTGAGGAAACTATAGAGAGTGCTCATTATGTCAAAATGACCCAAATTCTCTTTGTTGAAATAATAATCCTCATCCTAATCCTAAGGAAAAATCATTTAATGAAAGAAGGACTGGTGGTTAAACAATCAACTACCCCCATGAATGGAATCATGGAGAGTCTGGCCGAGAAGACAAAAAAATACCAGCCCGAAGTACCACAGAGTGCAGTTTTCCTGTAGGCCTAGACTGACCTGAGTTCCTTATGACCAAAGGAACAACACAGGTCAAGAACCTCCTTGGTGGAAAAAGGAGAGGGTGTGTAAGAGAAGTAGGATACCATTCAAAAAGAGGAAGAGCGCGTGAGGCTTTCTAGCTGAGAAGAAGAACTAAAGGATTAAGTTGTTATGGCTAAAGGGAGAGAACAAGAGAAAAGATCTATGAGAGTTTGCAGAAAACATGACCTGAGCAGAAGGTCGAGAGTTTGATGCTGAGGGAGCATATGATAAACCTTGTAGAGGCTATGATAGAGAAAGAACCTCTAAGAAACTGCAAAAGTTCACTAGTGATATCATGGCTTGGCAAGGGGGTGGCCAAAGCGCTAAGAACGAATTCTTCTAAGCCTACGATTGGGTGGAAAGGCGAACACCCACAGTCATTTGGTCGGTGATCAACTGTAATAGATAATTATTTCATATTCCTTGTTTACTATAATTGATATGAGATGTTGGATGTATGTGTCTATGACTGGAATTTGCATTTCATGATTAATATTAGTAATGATTATTGTTCTTTTGTAAACCCCTTCATTTGAATGGTTTATGTTTGTCTTTGCTTTGCAGCAATAGAACTATTAGACATGTGTATTCAAATGAAATTAGGAATAAGATTATGGTTTATGTGCTGGATGGAAAATCCTTCAAGGAATTTTCACAAGGATTGATTTTGTAATGTAAGGGTCACGACAGACTCCACTAGAATGTTTCAGTGTCGTTGATCCCTTGAAAAAATGATTCTCTATTTTAGAACTTAAGTTCTATGAATGGAAGGCACTTCCTTTGAACCAGTTATCCAAGAGACCATGGGCTCATGCCCATGGCCTTAACCAAATCATGACTAAGATTTGAGCATGCAACCCCGAGACTTGTCAGAGGAATCTTATGACTAGGACCTTGAAACCCTTTGCTAGGTACGAAAGGATCTAATATATTTTGGCTTCGAAATTATGGGAGTTCATAGCTCAGGGATGCTATGACTTTACAACCATGGAAACCAACTGAAGGAAACCTGTTGGTGTGATTACCGATGAGGTTGACCGAAATCTAGCGGTTTCCTTAACCATGACCATGGAATCTGTCCCATCATTAAACCTTGACCCACTTCGTGGTTGCGAAGTGACGAGAACCATAGATCTGAGGACATTCAAGAAATTCCCTCACTATTGGATCTATGTCATGGTTAGTCTGACATTGACCACTCTGGTTCAAAAAGGAGTGTTAAGTGGGTGGAACCCCTAAACGTTGAACTCATGAAACAACACTTGGTCTGATTAGGCTCACGAAAGAGTCAAGTGATTATTTTTTTTCTTTCTTAGAAAACTTTAAGGGAGAGGGCACACTTCCCTACCCTATCTAGCATAGCATGATTCAAACACAGACCTCGATGGGTTGGAGAATAGTCATAAGACTAGTTTACCAAGGCTAAGATGAGCCTGTTGAGAGTATTACTACCATATAGAAATTGTCTACATAAGTTCATTGAGGAGAAGGATACAGATTAAAATTCGGTTTGGATTTTACCCAAAGAGAGTGAATCATGATAGACTATGGCAGAAGAAGCCTATCGTTTCTTTTGGAGAAATTATAACCAGTCCTACAAAAGTGGGATTATGTTGAGGAGCATTAATAATAAAACTTGGATGAAAATGGCATAAACCTGTTTTAAGGAGTACTTGAGTCCAGAAGGAAAATTGACTAAATAGGTGGAAATAATTTCCTAAAAAGTGGGCTTATGAAGCCTATGTTAATTAAAAGTGTTGATTAAAAGAAGGATTTGGAATTGGGAGAACAATCCTCCATGTCTAGAGGCCTTATTGAAGTAGGTGAGATCAACCTACTTGAGCTGTTATTTCTGAAAAACTTCCTATTGGGGTAATCCCTCTTTGTAAAATAAAAGAAGTCATGAGGACTGGGAATGAACCTCATGGAAGAAGTGAAATGACATGAGCAAGTTCAAAAGCTCATGGTTGTGGTAAGAGAAGTGTTGGAGCACTTCTAGATGACCAATGGGTCAGATTGACATACAGAGGTGGATGGTATCCATATAAGGTATGACTTGATATGCTCAACTAGTGGTGAGAGGGAATATAGAAAAGGATTCCCTTGATAAAAAAGTATGTTAACCAAAAATGGTTTGAGGCATGAAATATAAGCTTGATAAGTTGTCTTGTTTCCTTGGGAACTATTGGAGTTTCCTAGATAATATTTATGGTTTGTTGAATAATTTTATAATACTAGAGGAAAGAACACTTTCTTGTTGCTTGTTGTCATATGGGAAGAGGGACATTGCTATGACTATGTCTGTTAAACTTGCCATGTGGATATCATGTACATGAATACAAACTCTCAACTAAGAGGGAATCCTAATGTTGATTGTCTTTATGAGACTTGTTATGATAATGGCAGTAGGATCCTTGGGAGAAGGATCTGAAAGTCTAATATGTCCATGTGTATGAATTACATGGAAAGGGGGAAAGCAATGAGCTTGCATGATGAATGTTTAGATGTGTTTATTTATGCATGAGTGCATGGATTTAATGCATCATAAGGTTGCTTGATATAAGGACTAATATTAAGACCGAATAGATATGAATGAATGATGTTAAACATGCAAAGGATGCTTTGTTTTCATGATAAGAGGCACCATGATTATCCCTTTGATGATCACATGAGAATGATTGTGAACAATCACGAGTTGAATGATTTTAAAGTAAATATGTATGTGAGTTGTGAAATATACCTATAGTACCTACACATAGGCTTATGATTATGCATGTGTTTAAGTACATCATGGGTGTACGTTAACAAAACAAGAAATATGTATGGATAAATAAGTTGGATGCATAACAAAGATGCATGTTTATATTCCTTATGGAATATTTGGTAAACAATTGAAGCTAACTCAAGGTTGAGGCCATAAAAAATAGTAATGGATATGCAATAAGTAAGTTTCATGCCGAAGGAGTTTCATGG
>SNQJ01S0156661.1:0-12287 GCA_010110895.2 Picea sitchensis
GCAACTCCAAAATGTTAGAATTTTAATATGAAATTACCCCTCTCTATGACTTAGCGTTATTTTGGGTCCGTACTACGTGTTAAACAAAGAACATACAATGGACTTCAGAGAGTAAAAATGTCCTCGACCTCGTAAAAACCGGTAGTTTTATAATTATATTTCAGTTGTTTGCAAATGAAGGTGAATTAATAAAGTTTAATATTTTTTAGGGAGAGAACTCATCATTCTATGAATATTATGCAAAGTTTTTCTACTCAATCCCCTACCAAAATCAAATATTTTCTCAATCGACTTATGGGTCAGATTGAGGAAGGAAGAGGAAATTTAGTTAAGAATAAGTCATTGAACCTCAAAGACACCATGTTCCGAGTTAGTTAAGCCACAAAATCATGGAGAGGATATACAGTTAAGGAGTATGCAAGTGAAGATTGCAAGGGAAACGAAAGGGATCAACTCTTGCAATTACAATAAATTGGAAAACTATCTACAACAAATCAGGGATCTGCAAATCATATTCCATAAACAGTAATTTTATAATTATCTTTGAAATTAGTTGGCATAACGAATTTTGGTTACGGTTACGAAATGTAAAGGGGACTTTGGAGGCCCTAAGGATATTGAATATTTTCAATAAAGATTTTCATTTACAAAACAAAAGAGATTATTGGATTTCATCTCTTAAATATATGTGTTCCCTGTTTCCTATTTTTCATATGTTTTCATAAACTATTTTCTTCTAATAAATTTGTTGGTGTTATAAGTTATGCAAGTTGATACAACTTCCACACATTTATTCACGTACATACTTTCCTCTATTTTACTGTGAGTAAAATAATACATGTACCTTAATGTTTTGTTTAAATTTTTTAAGTAATCTCATGACACGAGAAAATTCACTGTTATTTATTCCATTGAAAATGAAGTAATATTTATCTTTATTGGATACATTGTTTCTGGTTTCAATTTTGTTTATCTTAATTATTTTTTAATATTTTTGAATATTTAAATAACGTAATGAATGAGATCAAGCCTCTTTTGTTTTTGGTTATTAATTATTGAAACTCTAGATTAAAAACTAGGGCATGAAAGGTCTTATATTGAGTGATTTATGTGAGATGCCTTGACATTGTTCTTTGAGCCTAGAACAATCTTAGTAACACCATTTATTTGGCACCGTTACTGGGGAGTGGATTTGAAAGACTTATCTTCCCTGGGAGTATGACATTGAACATAAATGATTTCTCATGGTGAACAGAATCAGACATTTGCATGATATTTAATTATCCTTCACCTGACAACTCCATAGTTTGAACAACCCACTGAGTTTACCAATGACTTTTCTATTTTAAACTTGGCATTCAGAAGGAAGAATACTAGGTTGAACCTTGAGAAAAACAAGAGCACATCTATATATAATCTATAAAAGTTTCTACGATCCAAAAGTGCACAACAAAGATTTGCCTCTTCTTCTTAAGGTAAGATTTTTCAACCTAAAGGAACTCAATCAAAAGTTAATACTTCGTTAGCAAAGACTAATATTTCTAAATCTAAGTGGATAGTTTTTGAATCAAAATCTAGATCATGTGAATTTCAAATTAAATTCCTGAAATAATAGCTAGTTCTTTTGAATTAAAAGATAGTAATTCAGATTTAGGAACTAGTACTTCTAAGCTTGGAGATTCAGAATTGAAAGCTACTATTATTGATTCACTAGTTTATGCTTCTGATCTGAAAATTAAGAGTTCTGAATTTATTTTTGAAGATAAACCTGCTCTTGTAAAACTTGAAAGTACATAACTTGAAACAACCATTGATTTATTTGAAGTTAAAATCCAATTTTCATGAGCTTAGGGTTACCATTCCTTAATTTTTTGAAGATTAACCTTACTTAACTGCTCGATCAAGAGTCTCTCTTTATTCATTTTTTTCAATTGTTATATCTCCTATCTTTTCTCCTAGAAAGGTTGAAGAGGAATCTACATTTAATTATACTGATCCTCTTTCTCCCTTCAATTCTTTTCTTCTTTCCCCATAACTCATTTACAGACCCTCATCTAGTACACTTTCTAATTCACCTGAACATATACCATCAGCTTCCCTTTTCTTTCCTTCAAGTACTTGAGCCTCAGGGGAACAAGTTTTTGAGACCTACTATAATCCTTTTTTTTTATCATCAAAAGCTTCTTCTAGACATAATGGCTAGGAACATAAATTAACCAAATCAACCTCCTCCACCTCCACCAAGGGTATTTAATAAGGATTCAACTAGATATGCTCCCCTCGTGCTTCCTGAAAATATTAATGATCTTCCTAACAATTACTTAATTTTTTTTTCTAAATTCAATAGTGAGAATGAGGTCACAAATGTAGAACATTTATCCTTTTTTGATGAATTTGTTGATAACTTTGGTCTTGAACATGATGATGTATATTTGAGAATCTTTATACAAACCTTTGAGGGGAAGGTGAGAACTTGGTTTAAAGGGCTCCTTTCAAATTCCTTAAATTCTTGGTATGTCCTAGAGACTGCTTTGCTTAGGCAGTGGGGTGAGAAGAAAGATCATCTTTATTACCTAACTAAATTTGGAGCTTTGAAATGAAGGAATAATGAATCAGTCTATGATTTCATTAAAATATTCAATAAGACTTATAGTAAAATTCCAACTAATGTTAAGCCTTTAGAACCAGCTGCAAAGGTTACCTTTGCAAAGGAGCTATTCAAACTTTTGCCTTAATTTTGGGGAAGGAAGGTGCAGAAATTTATCTAATGAGAGGATTCTTGATTAAATTGGAATTCAGCACCTTGGGATTTTCTTTGGGAGATTTAAAGTTTGTAGAGATAAAGCGGGGGACTAGAGAAACAGAAGATTTAGAGAGTTTGTCTAACTTTAAAGTTACAGAAGATGGAAATGGCTAAATTGATGGGACATCTAATGGTAGGTTAAATAGAGATGGAGTTGATGCATGGGGTTAAACTTGAACCTATTATTAGAGCCCTAATCAATTTTAGAGGAATTTAATCCTGAGTTTCAACAAAGACCTCCTGGAACAATGATCAACTTGAATTTAAAAGCTTCCTTGAAAGACCTAGAAACTATGTTAGATGGGAATGAGGTCAGGAAAAGAATGAGAATGCATAAGAAGGTAAACTTAGGCAGGTGGGGATGAAGTTATTCCACATATATGGCTCAAGAAGGTATAGAAAAATCAATTGGTTTCCCGTTAGTTCTTTGTAGAGAATATAAAAATATGATATACCTTATTCTGCGAGTATAGGTTATTTTTTTGATGCAATTCAAGTCGAGTTTCATAATAAATATGACCTAATACCTAGGCCAAAGAACCAAGCCAGGGAGTTGACGTGCCTATCAACAAAGAAAATTTGAAAAAAGACAAAAGTAAAGAAGTTACTACTTCAAAACAATAGTGTGATCAACCAACAACTAAGGTAGTAGAAAATAAACCAAAAGAACTAAAAAATCGATTCGTTCTTTTAATCCAGAGAACATGATGAACAAAATCAAATTCCATTGCTTGGAATTCAGACAAGTCCATTTTGTAAAGAAATGGAATTTCAAGATATAAATTTTTGGGTTGAGATTCATTACTGGCCACCATCAATCTGGGATATAGGCATCCTACTATGGTATGTTTTGGACTAGTATTGGAATATAGTGGTGATTCAATGGCCCCATTTGTTGCTTGAGTCCAGTACCTTAAAATGATAAGAAATCAATGAAATTCAGTGCACTTCAAGGGTGAAACCTCATGCAGTATATCCATACTTGTGAATATGGTTTTAAGATGTGTGCCTATTTTTATCTCTCTTGGTGTATGTGGAACCGATAGGTAGAGTATAGCCAGAAGGGTGCAGTAAGAGGGTTCAGGCTACATATGACCTATAATAGAAATGCCAATAATTCAATAAGGGAGGCTTAATAAAGGTTTATGTACATAGCATGGGAGAGCTGTCAGGGATGCAGCCTTTCTACATTCAAACAAGTGTTGTCCCTCAGAGCATGAATAACCTGAATGCTTCCTGAAGGAATCAGCTAATCTTCCCATGTGCCTCCTCAAGCTTTGTGGGTTCTTCCATTTTGACAAGGTACTTTTTTAATTTGCTTGACTTCTCAATTGCTTAGTGCATTTCCAAGGTTCTTCTGTATCTAATATAGTTTTCCCCTCCTCATTGATCACAGTAAAATGGATTTTGGACTAGGATATTTTGTATTATTATGCTAATCAAGAGCATGAATCTTGAAGATGGAGGAAACTCCAATTTATAATACATACTTCCAATCCTTTTACCAAAGAACCTGGGGGCCATAATATTTGGGTGCTAATTTGTGTCACTTTACTTTGTTTCTTGGGGATATTTGTTTGTATGGTTGTAGCCTTAGAGAATGCAATCCCAGCTTCAAATTTTGTTTCACTAGATGTTAGTGCCTTTTGGAAACATGTATTTTTGTACCCATAACCAAGTTGTCATTGTCAGTTTTAGACCCTCTTGTTGGTTCCCTATAAACCAGTCCTCTACTTTGCTTTGAGATTTTATTCCTTTTAGGGTGATGTGATGGATGGAGGATCATATCCAAATAGTGCTAGAAATGGGGAATTTTTTATGAAGTATAGAAGGATGTGTTGCACCACCATTATGAAACCATATTGTTAATACATGGTTCTAGAAGCCAATGAGATATCCTTCTAGACATTTATTCACAATCCGTTTTCCAAGCAGTATTGGTGAGGGGTTGGTGGTATAATTAATTGTGTACCCAAACAAGAAAAATTAGTTCTATAGATTCTAGTGAAAATTGGTCTGTCACTTACAATAATATTGGGAACTCAATGTATCTTTTAGACTATTTCCATGAATGTTATTTAACTCTTGTGCTTACTTTAGGATGAGAAAGGAAAAATTAATACTTTCATTAGTCAGTCACTACTACCATGATGTGATCTTGTGTCCAGTTGGAATGGAAGCTTCTGACCAAATCATTGAACTTCTTTCCAAGTTGGATTGGGTATGAATGATAGTTTAGCCAGGAGACAGCGGTCTTGATTTGTCTCCTCATAGTATGACGAATATGACTTATTTAGAAAAACTTTTTTGAACATCGCTTTGGACATTTGGAAAAAATCCGTTAGCGATCTGTGTAGGCAGATCCACTGAATGCCCTATAGGAGAGTGTTGAATTCAAAAGAGATGTAACATTTGGGTTGAGAATTCTTACATAATTATAGGTGATCTTGATACCATAGAAAATCATTATTCTATACAAAATTATCTATTGAAATGGGGTATTCATGTAGTTTTTGAATTATTTTGCATACCTCTTGATCTTGATTCATTCTATCCTTTCTTCTTCCACTTGAATTAGGACATGCCGATTATAGAAATAGCATGGTGAATATTTTTGTTCTTCTTCTTTCTGGAAGGCATCCTCATAACATTATGTTTTTCCATTTTTTGAATGTTTCAAAGTCATGGCCAGCATAACGGTTTTTTTTCTCTTGCTCGATAATTGTTTCTCCAAGAGTACTTCAAACTGTCTTGATTTGTTTTTACCTTGAAGTATCTTTCTATTAGAACAGAGGCTCCATTTGGCCTGCATGCTGACATGGACAACATTTCTTTTTCAAATAGGTCGAATAAGTTTTTTGCTTTAAGTTGGTTTCTTTCAAAGTGAGGCATTTCAGCACTGCATTAAAATTGCACGATTCAGCTGGGCATCCTCCTGCTTGTGTTTTTGCAGAAATTAAAATTAATGAGATAGAGGAGTTGTACACATATCCATACGTTTTAAAAATATTTGGACCTTCTTTGGTCCGAGAAATTATTCCTTCTTTAATAATTCCATTAGAGGTGTTGTTATGTGACCATAATTATTGACAAACTCATAGTAATAGCCCATCAAACCTAACAAACCTCTATGATTCTTCAAGGTTTTCAGAATAGGCCATTCCTCATAGATTTATTTTTTAGAGGTCAACACAGTACCTTCAGGATAAAATGTATTGATAATATTCCACTTTTTGAGACCCAAAGGCACACTTGGAAGGCTCTTATAAGTTATTTCTCTTCCAATGGTTGTAATACTCTGTCAATTACATGTACATTCTCTTCTCAAGATTTGTTTTAGATTAGTATGCCATCAAAATACTATAGAAACTTTTCTAAAAAGAAGGGATTAGAAATAGAAGATTCATATCAAGTTGGAAATAGAAGGTGCATTAGATGCGTCCAAATGACATAACCAAAACTCATAGCCAATTGTATTGTGTTCTAAGGCCAAGTTTTGGGAATGTCTTCTTTGCTCATTCTGATTTGATGATATCGAGCGAAGATCCAACTTAGTAGAATTTTCTCATGGGATTCATCTAATGAATTCATCAGTTATAGGGATATGAAACTTATCTTTGATGGTCAATTTGTTGAGTTGAATCTAGACACATCGCCATGAACCATCATTTTTTTTGTAACCAACACCACTAGTGAGAGAAAGAAATTTGTCTATGTTGAATGATGCTGACCTCTAACATTTATTGAATCATACACTCAATATCACTCTTAAATAGCATCTGAGATACTTGTAAGGTCTTATGTTAGGTGGTACACTTCCAAATTGAAAATGAATAGCATGGTCAATGATGATCTCAAGCGGTGGGAAGACCATAGGAATTGCAAACTTCTTGGAATGATTGATAATTATTTGGAATCGATAGATGAGGCTATAGATGTTTGAACATCAAGTGAGTACAATTGGGAAATTACACCCTAATGTCCCTTTTGAGTAATTCCACCATGCCTATTAGAAACATTACTTTAGATGGTTTCCCTTGGTTACCTCTAAGATAAATTTCCTTTCCATTTGCAAAAAGTATCATGAAATATTTTGAAAATCAAAGGCCATTATTCCAAGTGATTGCAACCATTGGACCCCTAATACAACATCAACACCCAGTTTGGATGGAAATCAGCGGGCTATCCGGAGAAAATACTTCCTGTCTTTGGAGGCTTAATCGCATGACATTTCATGAACAGTTTATATGGACATACTCCGTTTGCAATAATTGCAGAGCTTCACGGTGTAAGGATATACAAGAAACAATTTGGGATATGGTTGCTAATGTATGATTGATGGAATTATGGATGCAGGAATCAATAAAATGTTATTACCTTTCTTTGATGTATCCCTTGTATCTTGAGGGTTTGTAGATATTGATCTTGAATGATGCATGGAAATATATTGTTAGATGAATCTCTTCTAAGATCACAGGTATTGTAATGGTTCAATTGTAGTCTTCTTCCTGCCACAATGATGTATGCTTAGAATAGTTTTGCTTCTCATTGCATTTATGCTCTTTTTGTACTTGCTATCACAATTGAACATAGTCCTTTTCTCTTCTTTCATCCATTTACATTTGAAGTGTCAACCTTGTTTGTTTTTGGATACTCCTATCTTCTTCCTCTCCACGGTCTATGTAGAATAATTTCTTCTCATCCCACTTTTATGCCCTTCTTGTACTTGTTGTCACAATTCAGAATATATGTAGTCCTTTTGTTATTCTTTCATCCATTTGTTGGGGTGTATTGTATTTGGTTGAAATTATGGTTGTCTTATGACCAGAAATGATCTCTAATTCATACTTATGCTATTTTGGCATGAATCACGTGAGCATTTTGCATATATTCCATAATACTTGTAGGTTGTCTTAAAGCTTCGTGTTTAATGTTATATTTATTTTAATCCACCTGTATAGCTTCAATAGAGTGTTCTGCATCCTTTGTGTTATCCACCCTTGTGGCCAATGCCTAAATTTTGAATTATAATCTTTAATATCACTCAAGTGCTTGATTCTTGTCAATTGACTAAAGTATTATTGTTTAGAGCTTTTTATGTGTGCTTCTAAGTCTTGTAAATAAATCCCAAGTGTAGCGATATAAAGGGGGTCACCTTTTCACTATCCATTGATACAATTGATATGGTTTTATATCAAATTTCAAGGTTTCTATGTGGATCATTTTTCTTATCATCCATAATATTATTATGTAGTTCTAAATGTTTATCTATTTTAGTTCTACTTGAGGTAAATACTTTTGTGCCATCAAACTTCTTTAACTCAATTTTGGGAAAGTTAGTTGGGTTTACCGTAATTAACTCCACTATTGGAGTTAACTCCACTTGAAAATTGCTTATTATGTTAGAGTTATTCAACATGAACACTACCTTTATTTTCATGGGTTCCTATCATTTTGATATCTCCTTTAGGGGGTCTCTTATCTAGAGTTTGATAGATCAAGGAAGAATGAAAAATTGTGCAATTTTTTGAATATTTTCATACATGTAATGCTTGTCTCATGTCCTCCATCTTCCTATTCATCTCATGTTTATTCTTATTCATTTTGTTTTCTATTTCCTCCATTATTTTTTATCTATTTATAACAAACTTGTCGGTGATAAATCTCTGATTTCATCTTTGAGTCCATGGTTGTGATTTAAGGTTTAATTGGTATTGTCATATTTTTTGGACCCTGTTGGAGCATAACCCTAAATTAAATTAGTGCAACAACCCTCATTAAATAGTTCATAGGGAGTTTTAAGTATAATTAATTAGATAAATAATTTTCCTAATATGGTTTAGTTAAAATGATACTTGAAAATTATTAATAATATTGAATAATTGTTGCATTTGATTGATTAAATTAATCAATTAATTGATTACTTAACACATTCAATGATTTGAGTAAAGAAGCATTAGGGGATTAATAAATTTAATTAATCATTATGAAACTTTACGTATTACAGGTTAAGGATAAGATAATATAAAGAAAGGATAAGATAATAAAAGGAAAGGATAAGATAAGAAGGGATAAAGTAATAATGGGAGGATAAGGTAATTAATGGAGATGATAAAGGTGGAGTGAATGGGGGAGATATAGCGGGGAGAGGAGTCCCTACGGGGAGAGGATTATGAAGAATGTGGGAGGAGGAAGGTGCATGCTGGTTATTTGGATATTTTTTTAGGTTTGGGGATTTTGGTTTTGGGTTTTGGGTGAACCATTCTGAGGCCAGAGTTCTTTGGGGAGTTTGGGCCACGGGGCAGGGATTCCTTACAATATCTGAGGCTAGGAGGCCATCTGAGGGCATTTCTCCCTAGGTAGATGGTGTTAATTCAGTTTGGTGAGGGTTTCATCAAAATGGGCTAGAGTAGAATATGAGAGAGGGACAACCCAGGCGAGAGTTTAGCATCAGGAAAACGTATTTTATTTATGGTTGTTGGAGTTATATAATGATTATATAATTTATTTTCCTTGAGTATGAAACAAATTTAATTTCACATCAAATATTGTAATATATATGATGGTTAATGAATTATTTATGCCTTAAAGAAATTCTGTCATTTGAATTTTATGTGTAGTTGTATATGAATTTTATTAGACATTGAGACTACTGGTCCCTACAATTAGTTTTATACCAAGGCAACAGAGAGGACAACCAGAGAAGCGAGAGTTTAGCATCAGGAAGAGGTATTTTATTTATGGATTTGTTGAGTTATATAATGATTATGTAATTTATTTTCATGATGTAAACAAATTTAATTTCTGTCAAATATTATATGCTTATATGATGGTTAATGAATTATTTATGCACTAAAAGAAATTCTATGTTTGAATTTTTATGTGTAGTTGTATGAATTTTATTAGGCTTGTTAATTTCTGGTCCCTACAATTAGTTTATACCTAGATTAGACTCCTAGATCTTGGTTAATACATTCATTTACACTTTATTTCACCTAATTTGGCCACATAGAGAAGAAGGGTGCCTCATCCCTAGATTTTAGGGAAAACTACTAATTTTAGATCAAGACTCAACTCTCGGTTCTTGATTTTCTTGATTTATTCATGATTTATTCCAACACTCATGCTCCCCCTATTTATATTTTTGTATACTTATCTGTGGCTTCTTTATGATCATCCACACAATCCAGTGGATTTTTGGTTTATTGTAGTCCTTGATCCTGCTTCTATACCATATGTAAATGCTAGTGGTGGTGCATCTTGGTTTCCTCATTATGTTTCTGGAAGCCTGAAATATGCATTTGGTGAAAATCCTCATGTCTTTCCTAATCATGGAAGATAGTCATGGTGGATGTGCCTGTTGACCTCATACTTAGAATTGGGAGCGCTATAAATAGAGAGAGGAGCTTCGTCTAGCAAGCCCTGAGGTCTTTGTACTCTTGCATGTAATTGAGATTCATCAAGTTTTGATTTTTGGGTAAGTTTATGTTTTCAGTGGTTTAGGCGAGTCGAGTGTGCTCATTAACCACTGAAAAGGCTGAATGACTCCATGGCCCAATACTAAAGGCACAAGGTCTTCCAGGTTCTTGGAGACCTCATAGGGAGGTATCCATCCCAGTTGGAGCCAGATGTTAGCAATAAAAAATGCACTGGCATTTTTGAAAGAATGATGCCTAATATTGTAAGGACAATTTGATTAGCTTCCCTAGCTCCAAATCCAAATCTGATTGCACCATTGGAAATCTTATGATCTGTATATGTCGATCGAATATTGGAGCATGCAAAACGGACATTCCACGGCTGAGAAAATTGATTTTTCCCAAAGCATATTATTTCTGGAAAACTTTCCTTTTCGGTGGTTTAGGCGAACAGGACGACTGTTCATTAACCACCGAAAGCGCACTGAAAGCTACGCTTTCGGTGGTTAATTCACCCAGAAGTCTTCTATGTTAACCACCAAAAGCCTGTTTTAACCAGAATACTTGAAATTTTGCCCAGATCAGGAATTTTTGAATCATAATGAGATGAAACCTCTTGGAATAGACATGTGGTGAATTATCAAGTCAAATCCAATGGTTACTTTGATGGATAAAGGTAAAGAAGAGGTGTTTTAATCAAGTTTGGTACATTTTTCAAAGGCAAAAATATAGGGATTTTGGCACACCTCAGCAAATTCGAATTTTACCTCTTGGAAGAGTCATCAGTTAGCCTTGGGAGGCTGTTCTGCACTACACCAACAATCAACAGAGAGAAATCTGGGATTTGCCTCATTTTGGGGAAGCATCCCACTTATTTTGCAACTGAATTTTGACTTACTATTTTTAGTATATCTGATCCTTGTTTTTAGGATCCCAGAACTACTTTGTAAAGCTATAAATCTTAGAATAGAAGATGATTCAAAGGTTCGATTTTGGGTTCTACATGCTGCTACTGTAAGAGAGACTTATTCTTATTATATGAAACATTGCAAGCTTCCTTCAGTTGTGTTGTCATACTTTTTCTTTTCTGTTCTCTGATATATTATGAGTGAATGTTCTTTATTAATGCTTATTCAATCTGCATGTGACTTTCATCTCACTAATTGATTGATTAAGTTGAGAATCATAAGTTATTTCCTTAGTTATTAAACCCATTGTGCTTGTTTTATATGAGTATAATCTGGTTCAATAACTATTTTCTCCTCCATTTAATCAAACCTTGTCTGACTGCATTACTAGAAGGCCTTGTGAGATTTTATATTTCTAGATAGTCTTGAACACACAGTCTGGTCCCTAGATATTCATCTTGATCCAAAAACCACATCAATTATTAAGAAAATATTTCCCAAAAAGAGTTAGTTACCAGGTATCTCCGACTTACAGCCTAGGAGAGTTTCCTGGAGTGATAACACTTGGGATATCCCGTGTGGGTAAAACCCGTAAATGAATTTGTACAGGGGAGATAAGAAATAGTCGCATATGCTATACAAATATCCCTTGTAATTTATTTCCCATAATTCTGAGCAATAGATATGTATTGGAAGATGACTTGGGGTCCAAATCCATTCGAAAGTATAGAAATTGTGTGTAGAGAAGAATGCATCAATAAGATATGTCATCATATAAAATATAGGTTATTGCATACCTATAGTTTCCTTAGACTTGTTGAAAATGTTGAAATCCAATACATTTTCCCAATTGAACACATGTTTGGTCTTCACCACTATATACGCCATCAAAAACTATTCCATTATGAAGTGCATGCTGGTCTCTTCACCCTATAGTTTACAGATCATTGTGTTCAACAACTTGTATGGTCTCTTCAGGTATAGTGTGGGGATATATGTTTCTCCCTTCTTAACTTTTATTTCGTCCCCGACGAACCAATCTTCGATTATCTCTTCGAAGTCTTCATTCTCCACCCTAAAATTCTCTGAAAATGACTCATCCAATGATACTATAAGTTGAGGGGTTTTATATATTATCATGATATCTACAGGATTTAG
>SNQJ01S0156662.1:8873-31170 GCA_010110895.2 Picea sitchensis
TGAGAGGTGCTGCAATCTTTCCATAATTCTTAACAAACTTGTGATAATAACCTGTTAAGCCCAGAAATCCACACAATATTTTGAGAGTCTTTGGGTGAGGCCAGTATTTCATAGCTTCAATCTTTTTAGGATCCACCCTGGCGCCGTCCTTGCCAACCATATGACCCAAGTACTCGACTTATGAGGCGCCAAAAGCACATTTAGACTGTTTCAGGAAAAGTTGGTGCTGAGAGAGTAGATGGAGAACTCGATCCACATGGGAAAGATGGTATGTCCAGGTTTTTCTATAGATGAGGATATCATCAAAGACAACTAAGACAAAAGGACAGAGAAAAGGATGAAAGACATGATTCATGAGGCTTTGGAAGGTGGAGGGGGCATTACACAAGCCAAAGGGCATGACCAAAAACTCATAGTGGCCCTCATGAGTTCTAAAGGAAGTCTTGGGAATGCCTGTCTCTTTCATACATATCTGGTGGTAGCTAGAACGAACATCAAGTTTAGTAAATAAATGGGCGCCACTCAATTCATCCAAGAGGTCATCAATGACAGGAATGGGAAATTGGTCTTTAATGGTAAGTTTGTTGAGGGCACGGAAGTCAGGACACATTCTCCAAGAACCTTCTTTCTTCAGGACCATGACCATAGGAGAAGAATAGGGGCTTCTACTAGGGTGGATAACACATGTGTTAAGGAGTTCCTGGACCATTTTCTCAATTTCATTTTTTGGGAAAAGGGGTGACGATACAGACGGATATTGGGAGGAAGCCTTCCTAGTACAAGGGGAATGGAATGATCATGAACACCACGGGAAGGAGGGAGTCCCTGGGGGTGGAAAATACCACTTTATGTTTAGAAAGGATGGATTGGAGGTCTTGCGGCACCGAGGGTGTCTATGTTGCTTGTATGGCATGGAGTTGGGAAATAACACCAGAATGACCTTTTTTGAGAATCTTTTCCATGTGATGGGAACTAATGATCTCAGGTGAACCGATAGTGATGCCTTGGAACTTATATTGTTGGCTCTCCTGGTCGAATTGCATGGTTAATTCCTTAAAATCCATGAGAATGGGACCTAAAGTCCTTAGCTAGTCTGCACCCAACACAATGTCACAACCGCCCATGTCGATAGAAAACATATGGGATTTCAGGTGGTAGTCACCAATTTGGAGACACACATTTTCACAATGCCCTCCACATTTCATGGAGCCACCATTAGCAATCGTGGTTTGGAAATTATTGATGGCATGGATGTAGCAATGAGTTTCTTGGGTAATGCGGCGATGAATAAAATTATGGGTGCTTCCACTATCAACTTGAATAATGACCTTCCTATGCTTGATGTAACCAATTAGCTTGAGGGTTTGGGGAGAAGAGAAGCCAGTGAGAGCATTGAGGGAAATGACTAGTTCTACTTCGGGAGGGTCTGAGGGAGGGGTTATGTCAGTGGTTTTAGGAGACTCAGACACAAGGGGAGTTTCAACATCCTCTTTCGAAATATCCTCCGAGATGGCCATAAAAATATTTTTTTCCTTACACTTGTGGCCCGGGAATTATTTTGCATCACAATTATAACAAAGGCCTTTGAGTTGGTGTTCAGCCATTTCAACCCTGGTCAATTTTTGGAATTTTAGTGGAGCGGAGGGAGTAGTGGGATTTATGGGTTTAGTGCGAGGGATAAAGGAGGGTTTCCGTTTTTGAGAAGTTACAACTTGTTGGGATTCTTTATCTCTTTTATTAGCCTCCACCCAACTTTGAGGCCGAGCCATGAGGACATGGGCCCGAATCTCATCCTTGAGGCCACTGATAAAACACTCTCGGAAAAAGGCATCAGATATGCCCTCTATCTGAAAATCCAGGCGCTCAAAAGAAGCTATAAATTCTTCCACTGTTCCTGATTGTTTCAACTTTGTCAAATGACCCAAATGGTTGGTGTCAGTGTCAAAGCATTCATAAATCTCTACCACAAATTGTGTCCAAGCAATATACCCTTGATGAGAAGTTTTTCTCCATTGCCACCATTGCCAACGTTCTTGATATAGATGGAGAACACCATACCAGAGTTTGGCCAAGTCATTTGTAATGTCGTATAAAGAGAAATAATGTTCCCTTTGGGTTACCCAACCAGTGGGATCCAAGCCATCAAATTTGGTCACATCCACCCATGGAAGGCGTAGGTCACGTTGAAAGTGATGGTGCTGAAAGTTAGAGGAATGTTAAGCTTTAGTATCTGAAGGTGGGTTAGATAAAGGGTTATCTGTAGGGATATGCATCTTGGTGCAGAGCATCGAAACAACATATTAAAGCTGGGTAGTCAGGTCTTGTTAGATTTCCTCCATTGAGGACTGCATGGTTGTATTGATGGAGACAACATTGGCACTGAGTTGTTTCAATTCGTGTTGGGTCTCGGTGAAATTAGATTGCAAGGTATTGAAGCAAGTTTCCAGGTCTTGGCTACGAGTATGGGCTATGATGATGAGGGAACCGAAATGGGGTGGGTGGGGTCAAAAATTTTTCTGAAAAATGATATGTATGAATGTGATAAGGGCAAAGAAAAGAATCCAATGGAATAGGTCTCAAATAATGGTGCAAAAATTTCCAGGAATTTTTTTTTTTTTACACCCGCAGAGTTATACTCTGGTCTGAAGAATACTATAGTGATGAAATGCCCAAATGCTTAACCGGGAAGAAATTTGTAGTGATTTGGAAACCCGAACACAGTTGCACGGCAATAGATCTTGTCTGTTTTAATTTGTTTATGTTTCTATCCCCAAGGGTTAGGTATTCGCGGCAATTGATCTTGTCTGTTTTAATTTGTTTATGTTTCTATCCCCAAGGGTTAGGTATTCAAGGGTTCTACAGACAAGTGGGTTTGCCCTGTGCTATAGCCTCTGATATACGTGTGGGTCCAATAGTAGTACTCGACCCAACATCTCAAGGAACCAACTAAGGGTATTAGACCGTACCCTTTAGTCACTACCCGACTACTTATGTACTAGAGAGTATCTTCCTCGAGTGTTGTTCTCGGTGGCACCATAGCAGTCAGGCGGTCGATCAATTTATCTAAAGAGGCCTTGGTGGTAATCTAGGTTGATCCATACACAGGTGTTATTCGATGCGCTACCACTGAAGGGGTACCAACAGGAGTTACAAGGGTGGTCAACATATGTGCGCTTAAGTACCACACTTGTGTTTCCTACGTATGAATCCATCAACTGTGGGTTTATGCGCGTAACGAGACAGATCTATGTATTTAAAGACGCCAGTAGAATACATATCTCTACCCTGGAAAAATAAAATTAACCCACAATTTTCTTACAAGGAAAGTGCTCTAATACCACTTGTAATATACCAGGTATAAAAAGGCGTGAATAGAAATAAAATGCTAGAAATGGAAGAATAACAACAATATAACCAGAACAATTACAATGGTAACATGGAAATGATATATGAATAACAACATGAATAACACTTTGATTCTGAGAAATGTTCACGAGCCTCTTTGAGGGGGCAATCCTCCAGTCGAGCAGAGCTCTATTACAATAATATCTGCCTCACATTCCTCGACTCCTATTTATACTAAATATGTCTATCAAAAGAAGCATCTAGAGGAAGATCCTTCTATAAGGGAAAACTTCTATTAGGGTATTGCATTCGACTTGTTCTATTTTATTGAAAGGCCATTAATATTGACCTTTATTACATTCGAATACTGTGATCTACCTATGTGCCAGGGACCCTAACATAACAGATGCACATAATTTTCCTAAGTTAGCATGGGACAAGTATTTTCACACTAAACGTGTAACAAGGACAAGTTTAATATTGGTCGAGCCACAGAGATGGGTAGCAGGGATAGAAAAATCAAGAATATTAAACTTGTTATAAATCCCACACTTTGGCAGAAGCCAAGAAATAAACGCCTTCGTTAAGCTATTATGGAGTTATGTCCATGGAGGGACTTTATGGCTAGACCCACCAGTATCCATTGATACATAATTGATTGTATGGATAGCAGGCTTTCTGAAAACAAGGGAGGATCCAGAAACAATATTCATAAACAAGTCTCGAGAGAAATCATTATTTGAAAGTATGAAATATAATTTCAATACCTTTAAAGGAAAGTGAGGCTTGGATGTCACCATCATAAGTGATGATGTAGTTAGATTTGTGGCATGTGTATTGGCCTACAAATTACTAAGGAAATGTTGGAAGGATGAGGTGTCTGCCGCAGTCATAGTAGCTGCAAACATGTGCACAGAGGGGGTCTAGATAAATTGAGCCATGTTTTTAGTCAATCAGTTTCTGATAGATTTCACTGAAGCCCGAGATATAGACACAAAATTTCACTATTCATGGCTTATCATATTGATAGCATTTTCCACTTGGAGGGATCCTGACAACTACTAGTTTTTTAAAACATCACTAAGAGATCATGCAATGGTGAGATATGTTAACTTATGGCATATTGTGCATAAGGGGAGACAACAAGACAACAATGCAACCTTATATTTCTACTTTGATTTGATCAGGAAAATCATAGGGCATGCACTGCGCATCACCACTAAGAATATGGAGAACTATCAAGATTGTGCACTTCAAAGCGGGGATGCTCCAGATGTATATCCAATCTAAAAGAGACCCGACATGCCAGTGGCTACCAACAAGATACAAGTTGACAGAGGAGGATGAATGCCTTATTTCCAATTATTTGGATGCAAAATGGAAAGTTCCAGTTGAAAAACAAAGCACCATGATGAGGAAGAGGAACAAGACAATGATGATGAAGAACCAAATGAGGGACAAGGTAGTGAACAAAGCAATGGTGTAGGTGACGAGAAGGAGACAGTACCAAAAGCAGGGGACAAGAGGAAAAACAAGGGTAAGGGGCCAACAACATCTACATGCAAGAATATGAAAGCCAACAAAGAACCAAATATCTACACGTTGTCAGATGATGATATCAACATGATCAACTACCAAGTAAGGGACACAGTAGAGGAGGTAGTTTAGTAGGTGTCACATCTATAGGAAGAGATGAACAAGAAGGTGCAAGAGAATTTGACGACATTGCAGCAACAGTTGGAGGTAATGAGCATAGTGCCAAAGAGAAGATTTGTTGAAGTCCAACCAACGAGCGTGGTTGGAGGAACAAGGGAAACCACTTCGCACCTTCCAGAGATCGTAGTACGACACCGAATTTTGAAGATCTCATCCAAATTAATTGAATTCCCTACGTTGGCGATGAAGGAGCAGGCACAAGTACTAAGTCACCTAGACTTATTATTTTCACAAATACCCATGGAAACCTTACAAGGCTTGCAGGAATGGGTTGCGTATGAAATACAGTTCTGCACAAAATCAATGGCAAAGGAGTTAACCAAGGTAGTGGAAGATAAGGAAGACCTACAAAAGGTTCATACTAAGGTATTTCTAAAGAAGGATGAGGTAAAAAAAATGTTGAGAGGGTACAACAAGTCATCCAAAAGGTATATAGGGAGATTCCTGAGATATCAGTGGTGATAGAAGTCACAATAAAGGAACATATATCAAAAATCAGTGAAGTCATTAAAGGCTTTCACACTAGAATAGGGGAGTTGGAAGTGTGCACCACACCAGGTACACCACCAAAGGAGAAGGAAGGAAGAGAAATAACAACTATAACCTCAATAGAAATCATTAAGAGTCTATATGAGGAGTGTGTGAGGCTATGTGAATAAAGCATGCAGATTTGGACAAAGATTATGGAGGATCCATAGATGAAGGTCGTTGAAGCAAGGTTAAAGGATGCGCAGGAGAAGGCATAGAAGGCCTCAGAAGATATAAGTATGTTGCCACCAACTGAGCGCATAACAACCATCTTGGTGAACAGACAGTCATACAGTGAGATAGACGAGCTAAAGGAAGAGCATAAGACTTTCAAACATAAACTGGTACCCCTGCAGGATGAAGCACTCAAGGTTATAGGTGCATTGGCAGTTGCGCATGGCATAGTGAAGAGAGAAACACATGACAGTGAGGAGAATCTCATAGCCTTGACTCTGAATATAGTAGAAAATATTTTAGAGAAGGAGGTTGAGGCAAAGAAAGAAGTTGCTACAACCAGAGAGACATAACAAAAATTTATGGAGTCATGGAAGGGAGCGATGCAACAGGCCTGAGTGGCTCAGGACGAGCCACATGTGAGTTTTGGGGGCCTATTGGACATGCATTTTGGATGCTACTTTGAGAAATATCCTAATTGTTGAGGAGATGCGCAGTAGTAGAGGAAAGAAGAGAAGGAAGGATTGGAGTGCACAATAAAGGTGAATTTAGGATTGAAGTGATAAGTAAAGGTGCATTTGGTAGTGCATAAGGGGATAAAACAAGAAGATAAAGTAGGAAATAAAAAAAGTAAATAAATAAAGAGATAAAAGAAGGAAAAGAATCATGCATATGTAAAAGAAGGAAAAGCGACATGCAAGCGCAAAAGCAGGAAAATCATGCACGAACCATGAGTTGTCAAGAGTTGTCATAGGGTTTTTAGCCCTATTTTGATGTAAAAATATGTAAAAGGGTCGCTTAGAGAAAGATGATAATAGGTTGTTGAGAGTGAGAGATTATATTGCTGAGAGATATATTCTATAGCTAAGAGATTAAATTGTTGATAGTTTGAGGGAGATTTTGCAAAGAGAGGCTTGCATTGTAGAGCGGCTAGACAGGATGGAGAACTATACCATGATGTATCTATTGTAAGTGAAATGTGCAAGCCTAGGATGATTGCATGAAAAATAATATAGTATCCAACCATTGTGGACATAGCCCAAGGATTGGAAACTTGGTTCCTATAGTCCCAGTAGATACCTCGGATGAGACTTCACTTGCATGCAAGTGATGCCAAAAGGGTTGGTATCTAAAGGGAGTTTTTGGTTGGATAACTTGAACCTAGGGCATTACAATTGCATGCCAACACCATGCCACATCTCAAGTCATCATGTGGTGTCCAAGTGGAAGAAAACCCAATCATCTCCATATAACCCTAGCATGACATCAACATCCAAATTCCGAGTGTCCAAGGTGTAATGGATGGCATCCAAATACATCTATATGTTTTCTCCAATCACCTCCTTCTGCAACATCCTCCATCCAATGCATGATAGTCTCTAGGGTGTAGAGCCCAGGGTGTGGACTTTCTACCCATCTATGTGCCACCATGACCATATCTAGCATAAAGAAGCCCATATGTTTATCATCCAAGTTCCAAAATATGTGACATCCAATATTTGAGTATGTCAAGCCACTAGATGACTCAACCCTCCACATCACATGTGTGATAACCTGCAATAAAGGCACCACATCCTGAGTGAAATCTTAGGGCATCCTTCAAAATACCATTTCAAAAACATCCAAATCAAAACAAAGTATTCATAATGTATACCAGTCTTTAGATCATACAAAGAAAGTTGTTACTTAAGATATAAGCCACATAAATAGTTCACATCAAGTATCTCGTTCAAATTTCACCTTGGCTCAATACTTTATGTAAGTTAGAAAGTTTGAATATGGGAGGACCTTCATCAAACACTACTAGGTGTGCCAACCAAATTAGTGAAATAAAAGAACCCTTCAAGAGTAAGTTTGATAGTGGTACATGTTGGGTTTACTTCATGGCTTATGGTGTCATTGAATCTATTTCTATGAGCACCTTTATGGAGGGTGCACTTTCTCTTAAGTTACCACTTTCTAAGTGCTACATTTTTCCAAACCCCTTAATCTGCCTTTTTATTGTCCTTTTATCATATTTGCAAGTCCCCTTTTTAAGGTTTCAAGCTATGGAATCACTGCTTTGGGACTGGGGAAAACACAAAAAGGGTAGAGCTCAAGTATGGAATAGATTTTGAAAGTCCTTTGCTATTATTTATTTCTTTCTTTAGATTTATTCTTTATTTATTATTCTTTTTCTAGCAGCTACAATCAACCTATGGGCCTTCATCCCCTCTTCTCATGAGAGAATGGACCATGACCCATTACCAAAGTTTAGTACATTGTGACGGGATCCATGATGGTAAGTGTTAAGTATGGTAGGGAAACATAATGTTACCCTTGTGAGGACCCCCCAGTAGTAGCCCTTTTCCTTGGGTGTGACAACACGTGACTAGGGAACAGATGTTGGACACCAAGGTGAAACAAGAAAACAAACATAACTCCTTGAGCGTATAATCCATTACCTAGCTTCAACCAATGATCCTCATTCACATGCATAGTAAATTAAGAATAACATTGCATATGAAAGAAGGACTAACATACCTCATGGTGGCATTGGATTACCATCTCCCATACACTTGTGTTGACTAGATGTGATGAGCTTGAATGATCCAAAGTAGAATAGGAAATATGAGGGGGGTTGTTGGGATGCTATAGTGGACATGTTGATCATCATTATCAATGATATCGTTGTCTTCATTGTGATCCATGAGACATGAACTTCTCTAGTTACCCCTAGGCTATTGGGGGGTAACAGTGACCATCACATACTACTAAATCAAGAATCATTAACATTTTTTACAATAGAAAATCCAAAAATATCAACCATGACATATATTATTTGTAATTGCATAATTTTATTAAACTCAAACATGATATCTTTTGGTTAAGGTATTTGTAACTGCATAGTTGTATTAAACTCAAACACGGTATATTTTGGTTAAGGTATGGATATATTTGATAGTTTATCTACAAACTCACTAAGTTGTATGACCTTTAGGCTGCCTGAGAAATGCACATTTGCGACATTGTTCAAAGAATCAAAATCAACCTTTTTTTTCTTTGGCATTCATATAATAGACTACACAACCGAAAAAGAAATTATATTCTCTGAAAAGCATAATTCCTTTAGAACAATTGGAGCAAACCTTGACAAAGCATGGAAATAAATGTTTGCAATGGTTATGTGGTTGTCATTGATTAATCGACCAAATTATTCCAATATTTCTACTTATGCTTTCCTCTCAATCCTTTCATTGAATTAATTCACCTTTTGGAGTGTCATAAGTTCATGAATATCATCAAATAATCCCTCTTCTTATTTACCTCATTTGGGATTGGACAAAATTCGAGCTTGGTATTATATAGTTAAAATCGTTTTCTAGTTATGGTTTCTAATTCAATCACCATAAAAATTTATAATCCCTCTTCTTGTTTACCTCATTTGGGCCTTGAACAAATTCGAGCTTGGTATTATCTAGTGAAAACCATCTCCTAGTTATGGTCACTAATTCAACCACCATAACAATTTCTAGTTATGGTCATTGATTTAGTGACCATAACTAATCCATTATTTCTACTTAACACCCTCTCAAGTATTTCATTGAAATAATTCAGCATTTGAAGTGTCATAAATTCATGAATATCATCAAATAATCTCTTTTTTCAGTTTACTCTTTTGGCCTCAGACTTGGATGAATGAACCATCATAACTACCCCAATATTTATTTACGCCCTCCTATCTCTCTTTTTGTTTACCTCTTTTGGACTCGGACTTGGATGAATCAATCATCATAACTACTCCAATATTTCTTTACACCCTACTCTCAAGTCTTTCATTTGAAATAATTCACGAATCTCATCAGATAATCTTTCTCTTTTCTTCTTTACATTTATTAGGATATAAAGATAACGTTTGTAATAAAGTTACTTTATGTCTTTAGATTATAGTTTATACTTTTGTTCACTTTTTGTTAAATTGGTCTATACCATATTTATAAATGGAAATGACTTGCTCAATGAACAATCATATATAAAGAGGTCAACTTCATTGTAAAATATGCACTAGTTATTCATAGATAATATTGAATTGTATTATTGTGAATATCCTCCTTTGAGTTTAGTTATGTGACTCAAACCTATTTAGGATTTCCTCATTTTGTAATCTAACTCATTTTTTAATATGGTATCAAAGTAGGAAAGAGACTAGGAGTCTAAAGTCGTATAAAAAATCTCAAGCCTTTGAAAAGCAAGGTTCCCACTCTTCCGACTTCAATGGTTTGAGATCCATAGAGTCTATGTGAGCTTGAATAAAAATGGATAGTTGGGTTGTTATATTATTTGAAATGAAAGTCGAGTCGAGATGGATCGACTGGGAGTGAAAGTCAAAGGTCGAGGTGGATCAATCAAGAAAATTCAAAGTAGAAGTAATCGACAGCAAGTTGAAGATGTCAATCGACAAGGGGTTGACAGGTGGTCATGTGGAAATTGACTGAAGACCAAATGAAGGTCCACTAGTAATCTGACTAGAAGTTGATTGTAACAAAATCCTGAGATTCACGGGATTTTATCCAATGATATGTGTGGATTTGTAACCATTTTTGGGTGCCTTTATTTAAGGTTTTTCCTACTGTAAATCCTATAAATAAAGTCAGTTATAATATTGTATCTAATCCTTTTAAGATATTGCAATGATCAATATTGGATGTTCCTACTATTGAAAGGAAGTAGGTCACTAGTCATGTATATGTAAGTCGAATTGGCTCGAGGTTTTCCTTATGTGAAGTAAGAAGGTATGATGTCTATTTTGTATTAGGTGTAGACCATTGTTAGGCATGTAAAATTTATTTTGAATGAATAAGATAACAAGAGAGCAAGATGCTCAAGGAATTTTGGGTTTCTAGGGAAAAATCTTTGTTTACTGTGTGTTTGCTTTGTCATTTGTTTCCTAGCTTAAATTTGTCTTCCTCTCTTCTGTTAGGTTTAGTGTGGAAGTATAATTTCCTAACATGTGGTATCAGAACTTGGTTTAACAACCTTGGATCTGAGCTAAACCCTAGGTCCAGTAAGATTCGTAAGTCAAATATCTTTAAAGTTGTGCTTAAATAATGGCAAGTATCTCAAGAATAGATATTGAAAAATTCAATGGCTAGAATTTTGAGCTTTGGAAGCTTAAAAATGAATATATCCTTATAGTTCAAGAACAATGGGTAGTAGTCTGTCTAGGTACCATTCTAACAAGTTTGTCGAAGGAAGAATAAGAGAAACTCAAAAGAAGGAAAAGGAGTAAAATTTGACTTTCTCTTGCAGATTCGGTGTTGCTTAATCTCTCAGGTGAAGACTTGGCCAAGAAATTGTGGGACAATTTGGGACGCTTGTGTCAGTCGAAATCCCTGATAAATAATTTGTTCCTTAGAAATAAATTCTATCTTCTGAGGATGAGTGAGGGTATTTAGGTAACTACGCATTTAAATGTGTTTAATACCATAATAAGTTAGTTATCTTATGTGGATATTAAAATCACAGAGCAAGAGAAATGTATTAGCTTATTATGTTATTTGTCATACTCCTAGGATAGCTTATTCATGGATATAGAAATTAATTCAACAACATTAGTGATAGAATACGTGGTTACATCTCTACTGTTAGAAGAAATGAGAAGGAATAACATGGAAGGATCGACCAAAGATGATTTAATAGTGATAGGGTGACCGGTCGACATAGATAAAGGTAAATTATCTGGTAGTAGAAAGTCTAAGTCAAAGGATAGATATAAATCCCTTGTTCAGTCAACAAGAAGTTGTCAGAAATGCGGTAAAATTGGGCATTAGAAAAGGGATTATAAGTCAAAGGAAATGGAAGTTAGTACATGATCCAATGAGAAGCAGTTGACTGAGAGAAAGACTACTCCAGAAAAAGGAGGTGATTTGTATTTGGCGTCAATCACTACACAGTCAGATCAAGATGCTTGGTTGATAGACTCGAGAGAATCCTCTCATATGACACCACATAGATAATGGTTATGCAAATATGAATGATATGAAGGAGGAGATGTGTTCTTGGGAGACAACTCGACAACCAAAATTGTTGGAAGGCAAAGAGTCTGACTAATACTGCAATATGGGAGGAGTAGAACCCTTCCAAGTGTGCTACATATTCTAGGTTTGGAAAGAAACATGTTATCTATCAGAAAGATGAGTGATGCAGGAGTGCACACTCTATTTCATAAGGATACATGCAAAATGGTCAGAGGTGTGATGGTATTAATGAAAGGATTTTGAATTGGAACCCTTTACAATTTATTAGGGAATGTCGACTCAACTGGATGCAACAACATTGTTGTTTATGAAGTCAACTTGACTTGAATCAACTCAAGCTGAGTCGATTCAAATCGACTCGACAAGTCTTCGTCAAGTCGACTCGGCCATGCTATGGCATGAGAGGATGGGACAAATTGAAGAAAAATGACTTCAAGCTATGCATAACAAAGGTATGATCGAAGATTTTTCCTGAAGGTAATATAGAAGTCAACTTTTTTAAACATTGAATATATGGAAAATAAAGTCGAGTGAGGTTCCCATTTGGAGCGACAAGGGAAAAGGGGATTCTAGAATTGGCTCATAGTGATGTTTTTGGCCCTGTTTCAGTGCCTTCACTTGGTGGATCCTCGTATTATGTCTCCTTCATAGATTATTTTTCCAAAAATACATGGATATATTTCATGAGGAAGAAATCATAGGTTTTAGAGAAGATTAAAGAGTTTAAATCTCTTGTAGAAAACTAGATAGATAAGAAGATTAAGGTTGATAACTGACAATGGTGGTGAATTTTGTGGAAAGGATTTTGAGAATTTATGCAAGTAGTGTGGCATAGCATGCCAAAAACCACACCATATACCCCACAAAAAAATGGATATGTCAAAATAATGAACAAAACATTGATGGACAAGGAATGGAGCATGCTCAGTGGCGATGGGCTCGCATAAGAATTCTAGATAGAGACAATCGACACTAAAAAATATTTGGTAAATAGGTCTCATTCATCAGTGCTAGTCAACTTGACTCCACATGAAATTTATGGTTTCTAGTCAACTTGACTCCACATGAGGTATGGTTTGGGAAGAATCATTTGCTTTCACATCTCAATGTATTTGGTTGTGATGCATTTGTGCATGTTCCCAAGGAAAAGAGGAGCAAGCTAGACAAGAAGGCAGTCAAGTTTATTTTCATTGGATAAAACGAAGGAATGAAAGGATATAAGATTGGGGATCCTACATAAAGGAAAAAAATGTACAATCAATATGTGGTCTTCAAAGAATTCGGAAGGAATTTTGAGTCTAAATTGGTTCGAATAGAGAATAATCTAGAGAAGGTGATGTTTGAACTGAGGAACGAAGAAGGAGATGATTTAGATGAGTTGACTGAATTATATGAAGAGGTGGAACAACCGACCCCAGTCATAAGACGGTATGAATGAGTAAGAAAACCATTCAAAAGGTATATTTCACCTAATTTCCATTATGCATTTGTGTTAACTGCCATTGATGAGGAGCTAGAGTTGGTTAGGGAGGAAGTCGACTCAACAGAGGGTAGACTCTGGAAAGATGTCATGGTCAAAGAAATGGAATCCTTGCATAAGAATGAGACATGGTAATTAGTCAAATTACCTAATGGAAGAAAACTCATCAATAGCAAGTGGGTATTCAAGAAAATTATGAACACGGTAGGTCAAGTCGAGAAATTCAAAGCTTGACTAGTAGCAAAAGGTTATTCCCAAGTCGACGGAGCCGACTTCGGTGAGATTTTTTCCCATGTTGCAAAATTAAATTCCATTAGAGTACTAATGTCTCTGGCTGCCACATTTTACCTTGAAATAGAGAAAATGGATGTGAAGATAGATTTCCTACATGGGGACCTGGAAGAAGAAATCTACATGAAATCTTTGAAGCATATTTTGTTTTTTGAAAAATATTTTGTGGCTTTGTTAAAAATTAATCACACATAGAAAAATGAATCTAACCAAATCTAAAAATATTTGAAGCACACTTATTGATTGATCTCAAGTCAGGTTGATAAGTGTTTTCCTCTCTTAAAATTGATTTCATAATTGTTTAATATGATCAAATTAATTTTAACAAAAATATCAAACTTCGATCGAATATGTTCGCTTCCAAGGTTATACAGATGTAATATGTTTATTTCAAGGTATTCCAGTTGGTTCAGGATATAAATATTATTGAAAAGAGAACCAGATAACATAGTATGTTATGTAGATGTGTATGACAGCCTTATAGATATCATAGATATTGCTTCACTTCCAGTGAGCTTGTTCAGTACCCCAGTGAAGCTCTCTACTTCTCCCATTGAATTTCCTTTCACAATTCAATAAGCACATTTTTTTATTTCTCTAAGATGAGGGAAAACAATATATGAATTTTCTTTCATCATATCTTTTAGACTATATGGGGGCAATCAAATCGTGAATTTCCTTTCACCATCTGTCTTGGATTTTAATATTTTTGAAGTGGGGGGAATCAATTTGTATATAACATACAAGGGATGATATCTATTTAGAATCTTTAATGAAAAAGAGGGTATGTCTACATTTTTAGAAATAATATGAGATTAGATTTCTTCCAATTTTAAGTATACCTTCGCCTATAGGTTTTTTTTTTGCGGAAATTTATTTATTTAAGGATAAACCTTGAGCGAATTTGTCAGCTTAAAATATGATATCAAAGCTAAAATTACCAGTATTAGCCTAGACATACTTTGCCAATTATAATCAAAGAAACATAAGAATTTTCGCCCAATCTTGTTTTGAAAATATGCGTCTAAGTTTCTAGCATTGGGCTAAGTCTTCTTATTTCTATACAAATTAATAAAATGTGTAAAGAGAAGGAAAATATAGAGTGGAAATAACTAGGGATGAGGAAGAAATAAACATATCAAGAATTCAGATGATCTGAATCAGAAACATCCTACTTCCACATGAGTTTTTGTGTTAGATGAGTTTTTTTTTTTAAATGCTTTGTCCCATAGTTTTAATCGTTCAAATTTCTTTTGATTTTATTTATTTATTTTATTTTACCTGGATGATGAGGAAGAAAAGGAACTCGTACCTGATTTTCTTTTGAATTTTTTGAACAAGGAATGTTATTCATCTGTCACCTGATTTCAGAGAGTCCAAAAAAGGGAAAGGTGAGTGTTGAGTCTTTCTACAACATCATCTCATGTTCCACAAGATTAGTTATGCAAGAGAAATGAAACATTGAATATTAGATGATTCTGTAGAATAAAATAATACATGATGAGGATGTTTTTCATTTCAGTAGTCATCAGTAAGAGTTAAAATATTCTTTGTGTTGGCTTGATTAGCTACTGAATGAATTTTATCTTTCAAGATTAGATGTGACTTATATTTACTTTTTTGTTTTTATTAAAATGAAGTTAAACAACATCACTTTATTGAGAATATCTACATCAATTAATCAAATTACTCAAATAATTTATAAAAAGAAAATCGAAAAATTAAAATTTGCCAATGTCAATCCAATCCGATATACATATTGAAAATCTAAAAAGTAACTATTGCATGAAATGTTTTAAGAAACGCCCATTGATAGGGGTCTCAAGAATCTCTCCATTTAGATTTTAGAGAGAGAATGAATTTCTTTGTTCAGTAGCTGCAATTTTGAAGGGTCTGAACCAGAGATGATCAAATTTTCCATGTTTCCCTGCATCTTCCTTTCTAGCTTCCCATTTCAAGACTAAATCGCCAAGAAGAAACTCCATGTCTTTATCTTTCTTATCAAAAATGGCTTTCATGTTATCTTGGTATTTTTGGAGCTTATCGTCCACTTCTCTTCTATTTTGTTGAACTTCGATGTTTTGATTTATTCTTCTTGTAAGATCATTTGGTTCTTTGTTCGCATCCTTCCAGAGTTTCATCATAGGAAGAGAGAGATTAATAGGAAGAATAACATTTATACCATAAACTAATTGGAAGGGAGACATACCTATAGATTTCTTGGTGCCTATTATGTTTTCCCATAAGGAATATTTTAAATCTATACGCCAAGCTTCCTTGTTTTCTCTCAAAACCTTCTTGATTATTGTTATCAAACTCGTATTAGATGATTCTGCCAACCCATTTACCTGAGGATAGTATGCTATAAAATGACCTAAAATAATATTATATTTTTTACAAAAATTGATCATTGCAATATATTTAAAAGCCTGTGCATTATCAATAACTATTTTCCTCAGACAACCAAATCTTGCAAGGATGTTCTCTTCCAAAACATTTATCACTATGGAATCTGTAGCATTCCAAGTTGGAATAGCCTCAACCCATTTTGTAAAATATTCAGTAGCAGTTAAAATCCATCTATGTTGAGAAATTGATTGTGAATGAATTTCTTCGATAAAATCTAAGCCTTATTGTTGGAAAGGAGCTTCATATTTAACTAGAACTAAAGGTTGGGTGGGAATATTTTTCTTACCAACAAATAGTTGGCATGAATTGCAAGATCTGACCCTTGCATTTACATTAGTGAATAATTTTGGCCAATAATATCCTGCCCTTAAAATTTTGTAAGTTGTGGCTCTCCAGGCATGATGTCCTCCACATACTCCTTCATGGAATTCATCAATGACACCTTCTGTTTCGGATTCTGTAAGGCAACATAAAAGGAAACCCAAAGGATCTTTCCAATATAACTTTCCATTGATAATGAAATATTTAATTGCATGTAACTTTAAGGTTCTTTCCTTAGAAGGAGTCATATCAGTTGGACATTGAAGAGTAAGGAGATATGAAACAATATCACTGTACGAAGATGAGGAAGAAAAATTATCATCAATCTGAATTATTGGTTCTTGATCATCAATCTCCTCTATGTCAGGGATAGAATCATGAGACTTGAAGTGATTAATTCCATGAGATATGAAATTTAATTCAGCCAACAGTCTTTCTAGATCTTGACCTTTTACTAGTTTGGTTGGTTTAACTTCTAAATCAAATTCTTGAATTTTAGCCAACCATTTTCCTCTCCTTCCATCACTGTCTGATTGAACCAGGATATCTTTGATCGCATTTGTTAGTACATAAGAAATTATTTTTTAGTGTAAAACATATGTTCGGAACGCTTTGAGTGCCTTCACCATTGCATAAGCATGTTTTTCTAGAATGTCATATCTTAGCTCTGCATTTTTTAGGCTTTTGCTGAAAAAGTTAATTGGTTGCTTGTATTCTTCTTCATTTTTCTATAGGAGCATTGCTGCAATAGTATATTCAGATGCAAAGGAAAAGATTAAGAACTCCTTTGTATAGTGGGGACATACTAATACTGGTGCTTCTTATATGGATTTATTAACATGTTCGAAGAATGCTTTTGCTTATGCACTCCATTTCACCTCATTATCCTTCTTTATCATATATGTAATCAATTTAATTATTTCAATAAAATTGGGAATAAACCTCCTCAAAAAATTGATTTTCCTAAAAAGGATTGAATATCTTTTTTATTTATGGGGATATTGATGAGATAAATATCTTCAACTCTTTTAGGATCAACGTTAATTCCATCTTTTGATACGATATGTCCTAAAAGCTTTCCTTCTTCCATGGCAAAATGTGATTTCTTAAGGTTTACAGAGAAACCAAATTTTATGCATTTGTCAAATGTTTGTCTGATATGCACGAAGTGTTATGTATCAGAGTAAAAAAAAAATGGTTAGATCATCTAGATAAATAACAACAAATTTATATTTTTCACCAACGAATGCTATATCCATTGCTCTATGAAAAGTTTCTCCTGCATTCATTAAACCAAAAGGCATTTTATCATACATAAAGGTTCCCCAAGGAGTAGTAAATGAAGTTTTTTCTCTATCATCCTCTTGGACAACAATTTGATTGTATCCCGAGAATCCATCGATCATAGAAATTCTATTATCCCCTACCACATTTTCTAGAACATGATCCATTTTAGAGAGGGGGTAATTATCTTTTGAAGAAGATCAATTTATGTTCCTAAAATCGACACACAATCTTATCTCTCTGTTATTCTTCCTAACAGGGACCAAATTGGCTACCCATTCAGAGTATCTAAGGAGAACAATGATTTTTGCATCAAGGAGCTTTTTAACCTCCCTTTCTATTACTGGCAAAAGAATTGGATTTATTTATTTAAGCTTTTTCCTGAAAGGATAACACCTGGTTTTAAAGGAATTGTATGCTCGGTAACAGAGGTATCATAGGTTTTTAAGTCTTCATAATACCATGCAAAAACATCTTTGTTTTGTTTGAGTAACTCAATATATTTACTCTTCGTTTCAGATGGAAGATACTTAGATAATTTGACCATTTTTGGATTTTCATGTGTTCCTACATTACAATCTTCAACTTCTTTAGGTTGAGGTTGCAAGGTAGACTTTAGAGGTATATTGTTTTGGTTGAGCAATCTTTCTAACGGGATGAGACCTTTCGGAATTTGATTGTTCTTGAGTAAAATCATTCTGTGATTTGCGATTTTATCTTTGAACTTTTATGGATTTTTTACTTCTTGCATAATCCAAACAAGATAATTTTGGTTTTCCTAATCTATGTGAGTCTCAGAAAACTCATCTACCATTTCCATAAATTGTTTAATTTGTTCATAATATTCAAACACTTGCCAATGTTGAACATTGTTTGGAATCGAAGGCTTATGTCTCATATCAATTTGATACTTCAATTTCAAAATAGTAGGAGGTGCAAAAGTTGTTGCAACTTTGGCTAAAGAGTCAGCTTGTTGATTATGCAATCTGGGAATAGAGTGAATGTTAAAAGATAAGAATAAATTTTCTATGAGACCCCATGCACAATTTATGTAATACCTCATTCTTGGATGTTTAGCTTGATACTGTTGTTTTATTTGTTTTACAATAAGTTCAACATCGCCATAAACTATCAAATGTTTGATTTTTAATTTTCTTGCAGCTTCTAATCCTAAAATTAAAGCTTCATATTCAAATACATTATTTGTATAATCAATGTCCCATTTCAACCTATAATAAAAAGGGATGTAATATTCATCACCTAGTGCCACAAATAGTTCTCTAGCTTCTGCTCCTTCCCAAGATGAATCACCATCAAAGAACATTTTCCACATCCCACCTCTAAAATTTATATTTTTCTTCAAGAATTCTATTTTTGTATTTTATTTTTCTATACATTCTTCAAAATCATCATCTAAAGATAAAATACAGTTGCCTAAATCTTGATCAGCAACATAGACTAGATATTTATTAGGGTTTTGAGGGTCACTTACAATATAATCCAGTCTAGTCTCTTTGTACAATCAGGTAAATTGTCCACCAAAAATTGGAATTGTAGCATATGTCATGTCCCACTGAATTGATCCTCCTAACTTGGCACCCCAAGATCTTGACAAAAGCATCCCATACTTTGCAGGAACGTCAAAAACTACCACATCCATAAGAATAATTTTTACTAGAACTTGAGCAAGATTCGCAACCAAATCTTTAATCATACCTAGACACTTAACCTTTCTAGAATCGAAAGAGTATAGATCTTGATAAGGTCTAGTAATTTGAAGGCCCATTTTTTCCATTATAATATTAGGCATTAAATAGTGTGAAGCACTTGAATCTAACATGAAATTGTGTAATAGATGGTAATGCACAGTCAGTGTGATATAGAATGGAGCAACATAATCTTTACTATTCTCAATATGTGGTCCAAACATAATCGTAGATTTTTCATATTGAGGGTTAATAACATCAACTTGGCATTCTGCATCGGAAAAGTTTATTACCTTTGAAATCTGTTTCTTATAGACCATATTTCTAGCAATTTCAACCAGATGTACTGGAATTTTAATCTTATTCAGTTCATTTTCTAGATTAAAGATACCAACTAATTTTTCAAATTCTCTAGTCTAAATTGCAGCTTCTTTATTTTCTAGCCTTTTAGTCTGTGTCGCTTTTGTTTCCCCTTGCTTTACTTAAGCAGCTTGTATTTCAATGGGTGGTTTGGAAACCACTGCCTCATTTTCTTTGTTTCATGACAAGAGATTTTTTGGTGGATTATTGGTGGAACTCTTTTCTTTTGGCCTCAAATCATATTTATTTTGAAGTTTAACCATTCTTGAATCAACATTCCCCTTATATGTAGAGTCTCCCAAGTTGTTGATATTTTGGTCATCATCAAATAAATATCCCACATCTAAATATTTCTCATAATATTTTTTGTTTAATTGAGTTTCAACATCATTGTCACTAAGATTGTTTAGATATTCATCTAATTCATCATAATCTTGAACCTCATCTCCATGTATGAGATTTTCAATTTTAAAAGGAGCTTGAATCTTTTGATCCTCATTCTTGATTTGCCTTTGTTGAATCCGAGGATTTGTATTAGGATTTCCTCTAAATTGATTTCTTGCATATGGATCTGATTTTGATTTTTCCATTTCCATCCTAGAAATTTTGTTTGATAAATCTTTTATAATTTTATCCATTTTTTCTTCTGCGGTGTTTTTTCCAGAACTAGAGGGCCCCGTTTGTTCTTTAAACAGATTAGGTTCTCTTGTTCCCATCTCTACTTTTGTTTTTAAATTTCCTGAGGCCATCATATTTGATTCAATTTCAATAGCGTCATCTTTCATTCCAACTAAAGTTGTGGCTCTTCTTTCTCTTAAAAGCAAAGAAAAATCAGAATCAAAGGCCCCTGCAAAAGTAACTTTTGCAGCTAGATGTGAAGGTTTTACTTTAGCTGGATTTTTTTTATAAAGCTTGTTGAATCTTTGAATAAACTCTAAAATAGTTTCAGATGTTTTATTTCTTAGAGCTCTGAATTCAGTTAAATAATATGCGTGATCTTTTTCTCACCCCATTGTATTAAGAAAGAAGTCTCTAAATCATTATATGATAGTATAGAGTCCACATGGAGTCCTCTAAACCAAGTTCTAACCTATCCTTCAAAATTTTGTACTAAAATTCGCATGTAAACGTCTTTGTGTTCAATACCAAGGATATTAGCAAAGTGATCAAAAAAGACTATATGCTATGTGGTTGTTAAATCCCTTTCACCTGTAAATTTTGGTAGGCTCTTCATGTAATGTTAGAAATAATAGGTGTGATCGTTTAACCATAGACAATATAGCAATATTGTCACCCATCCATAATCCGAAGCCACCCCCGAGCACCTTAACCTTGACAAAGAATAATTTTGGAAGCAAACACTAGGCCTAAAAGCCAATCAAGGTAGTGTATCACTCTCTAGAGTTAGCATACCAAGAAAAAATTCCAAACCATAACCAATAGAAATTCCAAGCCGAAACTGAGAATACAGGTTGCAGTAGCTGCAACTACGGCTATTCTCCAGACTTGCACACTTTCTCAGTTTCTGCAGTGCACACTCTTACATTTCTGCAGTTGCGAGTTGTGTGTTTCAAATGAGCTCTCACGTCCTGTATTTATACTGCTTCTTCTTAGTTGTCTGGATCGATTTCTCATTCTGGAGGATAAAAACTTAATATTAAATATTTCCTTTATTCGACTTGTCTTCTAGGGTTATGTCCAATGCTTTAGGGTTTTCTTATGGCTTCCCAGAATATTATATTCTTGTCAAGGTTACACGTGGAGGTTAATACCTCCCACAACTACCATAATATCAACACTCCCTCCTAGCTAGGGAGGTATTGAAAGCAATGGTCTTGAGAAAAAACATATCATTCAACTGGTAGCACCATCATAGCCATACAGACTATCTCATTATTAGATCACAAGCACCATCATCACTATCAATATCATCTGACAGCATCAACTACATCATATCTCAAAACCATACTCCATCTAAGTAATCAAGCATGATGCTGACTAGGTCACTCATTCCACAGAGTGATACAGAAACCATTATTCTAATCCAGGCATATGTCCTAGAAGAATAACTATTCCAACATATGTTGGAAGCCACGCCATGGGCTACAAGGACTATTCTTCTAATCCAGACATACGTCCTAGAAGAATAAATTTCCTGGACCATTTTCCATCTGGAAAATGTATGTCCATCAGTACACTGACCATACATGTAGCTGATAATCATTTTCAACACTATTGATAGTCTACATGGAAATCAGAACAATGCCATCCAATAGAACACAACTATGTCTATCAATAGTAGTACACAACTACTATCCATTAGTACACAACCACACCAAGTAGCACACGGCTACTTAATCAGTGACACATAGTCACAAGTAGTGGAACACATCCACCACAGTAGAATACATCTACTATCTAAAGACATACATTCTCCATAGCAATCATATCATCTGATATCAACCTGCATAAAAACAATATAATGATACAAATTGAGTCATCTAGGCCATTCTTCCACTCACATCTGTGATATATGGAAGAGCATCTAACCTCATAAAGTAAAAAATCATCCATGGGCTATCTGGACTATTCTTCTCAAGCACAAAAGAATAATTGTCCCTAATTTATGAGCCTGGACCATTCACTTAACTAGGCCATTCCTCCGG
>SNQJ01S0156663.1:4056-26319 GCA_010110895.2 Picea sitchensis
CATTTATGTAGTGTTGTATGTTGATGAAATGTTGTTGGTAGGAAATAACATGGATGTTATCAAGGAGGTGAAATCGCAACTATCCTTCAAATTTGACATGAAGGATCTTGGTGCTGCTAACTTCATTCTGGGAATGGAGATTAAAAGAGATCGTGCAAACAAGAAACTCTGGTTGAATAAGAGTAAATATGTTGAGATGATATTGCAGAGGTTTAATATGCATGGAAGTAAACCGGTCAAGGTTCCTATTCCTATAGGTGTAAAGTAATCTGCAGATCAATGTCCCAAGACACATGAAGAAGAAGAGGACATGTCCCATGTTCCATATGCCAGTGCAGTTGGCAGTTTGATGTATGCAATGGTCTGTACTAGACCAGACATTGCACATGCAGTGGGAGTTTTGAGTAGGTATATGTACTAGGGAAGGAGCATTGTTGTGACACGTTGTATCAACTGAGGGGGTTAGGATTGATTCAAGTAGAGTAGAAGCTATTCAAGCCTTATCACTTCCCAAATCTAAGAAAGAGGTCCAGTCGTTCCTGGGCAAAATTAATTTTCTAAGAAGGTTTGTTTCAAACTTTGTTGAATTGGTTAAATAGATCACAACCATGCTCAGGAAGGGGAACGAAGTAAAATGGACTACTGAGTCCAGAGAATCCTTCAAACAAATCAAGAAGGAACTAACTAAAGAACCTATGCTTGTCAGTCCTGATTATTCCAAGGATTTTCTGATTTTTTTCTTTCGCTTCTTTTGATACAGTGGCAGTTGTTTTATTATAGAAAAATGTTGAAGGGAAGGAGCAACCTTTTTCATTTTTCAGCAGAGCGCTAAGAGACACAGAGGTCAAATATGACATCATGGATAAGCAGGCCTATGCCTTGGTGAAATCTCTCAAATCTTCTAGATTCTATGTTTTTCATTCGAAAAACATTGCATATGTTCCTTCAGCTTTTGTGAAGGAAATTATCATTCAACCTGACATAGATGGGAGAAGGAGCAAGTGGATTGCCAAAATCCTTGAATTTGATCTAGAAATAAAACCCACCAAGCTAGTTAAAGGCCAGGGTTTAGGCAAGTTATTAGTTGAATCTAATTGTAAATCTTTGGGGGTCAATTTCATCGACACTTGCTCAGAAGATCAACAAGCTGAGGTATCTAATAAAAATTCCCAAGGCATCCCTCCATTGGCAGAATGCACCTGGTATAAAGACATTATCTATTTTCTGCAAGAGTTGCGACCTCCAGATGGAATGGGGAAAATCAAGGCACGAGATTTAAAGCTCAAAGCAATCAGATATTGCCTTATTGACTAGGTCTTGTACTGGAAAGACCCGTTAAGAGTGCTTCTGAGATGTTTAGACCCACAAGAGGACCAAAGGATTATGTTTGATTTTCATGGCAGCTTATGTGGGGGACACCATTTCTAGAAAACCACGACCTACAAAATCCTCAAGGTTGGGTATTAATGGCCTTCTCTATTTACTAATGTTTATGTGAGAATTAGATCTTGCATCAATTGCCAGAAATTATCCAGGAAGCAACAGCTCAAGCCTCTGCGACTTAAGCTTGTAGCAGCTTCAAGACCTTTCTAGCAGTGGGGTCTTGACTTCATTGGGGAAATGCATCCTGCTTCAAGCGGTCGGCACAGGTGGATCTTGACTGCAACATATTACTTCCCCACTAGGAATGCTTTCCATAGGGTGGTAATTGGTTTTCTGAAGGATATTATAGTAAGTTTTGGTTGCCCAACTAGAATTGTCACTGACAATTCTGCATCCTTTAAGGATGAACCACTGATCAATTTTTGTGAGCAGTTCAGGATTGCATTGATCCACTCTATGCCCTACTACCCCCAAGGCAATGGATTAGCATAATACTCAAACAAAAGCCTGGTAAAGGTCATCAAAAGACTGCGAGAGGATAACAAGAAAGCATGGGATTCAAAGATCAAATTTTCCCTATGGGATGATAGAGTGACAACGAAGCGGTCCCTGGGCGTCTCTCCTTTCTAGTGTGTATATGGGATTGAAGCAATTTTTCCTTCTCATCTCGCCTTGCCTGTGGTGAAGTTCTTCCAAGACTGCCAGGAAGAGATCGATGACATGATCAGGAGGATTCATCAGTTGATAGAAGTACAACATACTAGAGAGTAGATAACGGACAGAGCACATGACCGTCAGTGAAGGATCAAGCAAGCCTTTGACAGGAAGAGAAGTAAGGAGGATTTCCAGCTGGTAGATCTGGTACTCAAATGGCATGCGCCTAAGCAGAACAAGGAAAGCATGGTAAATTCAAATCTCTTTGGATTGGCCCCTTCAAGATCTCTGAGAGGTTCCCAAATAACACTTACAGGTTGCAAAATTTGGAGAAAGACGAATTTTTTGGTGGCCCTGTAAATGGGCACTTCCTGAAATTGTTTTTTTTGTTTAAAGACAAAATCAACGTCCCGTCATTGTAAATATCATTTTTGTTTTATTTTGTTTTGATAGGAGACTCCACAACCCAACACTAAGGCACTGGAGCCGCGAAAGAGTTATTAGAGCCTCATAGGGAGGAATATATCCCCTATGGAGCCTAAAGAAATGTTAGCACCAAAATTCTCCTTTTAGATTGCAGGAAAGGCAAGCCCGATACCCATTAGAGTTTTATGTCATGGGTTGGTTATAATATGGTGAAATGGGCGCAGTCTCAAGAAAATATCATCTTAACTCAGAAAACTGGACTAGTATGCACAAGCAGGTGAGGTATTAGTTTAACTTCAGTCAATAGGTTGTAGTAAGGGTGAGTAGGAGGAAGACTTAGGTGAGGAAAATGTAGAGGTCTGTTGTGAACATCAGGTTTTCCAGCAGCCTAAGGAAGAAAAACTTAAACACAAGGTCATCTTGGATTCAAATTTCAAAGATACTGAAAGAAATCATAACAACATTACATTCAAACATTCAACATAATACAATCACAACAATCCATGTGAATCAATCATCCATGAAATCTCTCAGTAACAGAGGCAGATAAGATGGAGTAAGAAGGTTGATTGTTATTAAACAAGAAGTCTTAGATTACAAATCATAACTAGAGAACCAGAGTGTTCATTAAAAGTTTACAAATCGAGAGATTTTCTCTACCATCGACCCTAAAAAAATATCAAAACTGAGTATTTATACTCAGATAACTGCCACCACCGGAAGTGTAACCTGGATATAGCGATCAAAGATTTGCATCTGTATCTTCTTCTGTCTAGTTGTACTTTCACTCCTCTATCAGACGTAAGATTAGATCGGTATGGCTCTGATAGGGAAATCCGTCCACAAGGGTACCACGGGTTGACCACTCTAGAACTTCCATGCCTTCCACTTATGGATTGAGATGAGGTTTCAACCACCTGCTCAATTTACATTAACTGCTTTTCCCCGAAGAGTGGCCGAGACGAAATGCTCAGGTGACGACCACGTGCCTGCTCTCCAAGGCTCGGAAGCTTGTCTCCTTTCCTCTGTCCCCTCCTCAATATAACCCACGTCCATGAACCTGTGCTAATAACATCCCGATATTTCGTGTTTCGGGGGTTTTCATATGGCTCACTTTCAAATTTCTCGATATTGGAATCAGAGAAATCACTTATCTGACCGACGATCAGATCTGCTTCTCAACCAACGGTTATGATGCTTTCTCTGGACTCTGAAATAGTCCTCTACACGCGAATGGGGGCCGGATGCTCCTCCTACACCTTACTTTCGCATGACCACAGGTCGTGACCTAGCGCCTATCCCCAAAGGCGTTTTAGGATTTTGCCTTTCGGGGATTCCTACTTGCTAGACTTCAAAATTCTCGATCCACGACACTGTGAAAACTCTGATCAGGCACCACGTGATCCTCTAGTTGGACGACTCATATAATTTTGCGACTTTGCATTTCGCGACTTTGCACTGTGTTCCATGTTGAAATCTCCGAGTCACGAAATCGTGATTGCTTGGATCGAGCGACACGTGTCCTTCTAAAATGAACGACCCAGATTATTTTGCGAATCCTCATGAATTTGTCCTTTGAATTCTGCATTCTGCGAGTCAACAAAATGATAATCTTGAGCCACATGTCCTTCCTAGGATCAATGGCTAGGATTGGCCTCTCGATTTCAAAACTCTGACGCTATACTTTGTGCAACTCTGTGATCTCAATCGCCCGATGGTCGTCGATCTGATCTTGCTCGCTCACTTGATTTGAGTCCACATCAAACCGCTTCAAGTGTTGCGCTTGATGGTCATGACCGCGGCCTGTGAACCATTACTTGGATGACTGGATGAGGGCTTGGGAAAATAAAAGGATCAGTGGCAAAGGAAAAATAGGGATGATCGGCCTTAGGGAAAACATGAATGCTAAGGGCTGATATTTCTCAGGCAAGATGCTAAGGAAAAACCAGTACATCAAACAGGTGAAGACAAACAACTGGAAACTATGAGCCGAAAAGAAAACTTACGATCGAGTATGCAAAGGAGAGAAACAGGCAAAATTGCAGACCTAGGTAGAAAACACAGACTCACAAGACCCTGACAAGTTTATGTGCTAACACTTTGCTAAGATTTTCAAAATAATAATAAAAAAAAAATATTGCATTCAATTATGCATTCAGTTTGGTAATTGTAGCATAGGTTGTCTTTTTACGAAGGAAAAGAGTTGTTTTTCAAAGTTTTTTTCTTGTTATTTCCCTGAAAGTTTAGCAGTTTGCATCGTAAAATGAAAATCTCATTCTAGGAAACTTTTTGCATTACAGGGTCTTCAAATACTATTTTGAAAATTTTACATTTACAAAGATTTAAAAAAGCCATCTCTTTCAATTTGAAGAATCTAATTTGTTTTTTCACGAATGTTCTAAAGTATTTATTCTCTTTCGTCTCTTCCAAACAACATAATTTGCACGTCCATACCATTTTGAGTAAGTCAAGCCAATAAAAATCAACACTTAACACTTAAAATCACTTAGACTTTATGTTTGTAGGGTTCTCCATCTAGTCTAGGCTCTAGGGCCTTGAAATAGGTGTGGAGAGGAAACTCTTAAAGGCCATCTAAACAAGCATAGGATTCTTTGATAGGAAGTGTCAGAGTCCAGTATTGTAAGAGTTAGTTGGGATGCCCCTCTAAAACAACGGGCTAAAAATGAGGTCGCATAAGGAAAGATAGAGGAGATAACCCCTCCAAACTCAGACCAAGTGTAGTGGGGATTGTATATTGAGGGTCATTCTTGGGAATTACACTGATTGTATTTGACTACTGAGCCTCGTGGACCTCGAATCCATTCGATATCTTCAGTTGTCTTCTGTACCATTTTCCTCCGGTACCCTTGAAAAGCTTTGTAATTTGTTATCTTGTTCATTATGATAAGCCAGACTGTCGACTCTACTCGCCTGGTGACTGACTGTGAGTTGGAAACTTAGTTCCTTGTTTTTAGGGACTTACATGGGTGACTGCGAGGGTATATTGCAGTACCCAAGGAATTTGTTGGATCGCGCTTTGTAGAGTATACCTGGAGGGTGTTTCCGTGTTTGAGTTACACTTTCACCGGTAAGTTTCTCTAATGTCGATTGGCATAACTATTCTTCCTGCCAGTCAGTTGTTTATTTGATTTACCATTAATAAATTTTACTACCTTTTCTAGAAACTCTACATTTTCCATACTTGTCGAGACTTTTCAACGACTCGATCTGTCATGATTCGCGTTGGTCCCCCATGCCGACTAATTTTCCCTTAGAGATCCCTAATTTCGAAGGCAAGCCTAGCAAATATCTAGGTGATCATGTGACGAAATTTCACTTATGGTTCTCATCCAACTCGTTAAAGGATGATTCCATTCAGTTGCGCTTGTTTCAACGCACTCTTATAGGGGGTGTTACAAAATGGTATATCGAGCTCAATAGCTCAAAGTATGCTTACTTTAACGACCTGGCGATGGTCTTCTTAAACCATTTCTAGTTACCGGTAAGATACCATGATGGCACCAAGTTGTTGGCCAACTTTGAGCAGACGAAAGATGACCATATCTCAGATCACATCCAAGAATGGTGACAACGAAAGAGTTTGATTAAATTCAAGGTCCCTCCCACATTTTTGCTCGAGTGGTACCTAAAGTCCTTGGTACCCTTTGTATCTAAAGATGTCGCAATGTCTAATTTTTTTTCCCGAAGAAGAGGCTATCATGAGATCCCAACAACTGGAGTTGATTTACACTCAGTTCGGTATGTTATACGAGTTCCTACCCGATGCACGATGGTCAACGTTCAACAAGACCAAACAAAAGTTTGGGCCTCACGTTGATGGCACAGTAGGCTCAACACAGAGCAAGTCCATAGATCAATTGTCTAATCAGTTACAATAGTTATCGATTCAATAGATTATGGCCAACCAAACTCCTAGTTCAGATGCCCCCGTAGCCCAAACATTGGATGTACATAGTGTGCAATCGACAAATCCCAAGGGTAACCAACAAACCAAGGGAAAGAGGAAACCTAAAAACAAGAAGGGTATGGGGGATAATAAGGTTGCAAATAATGTCGGCGAGGGAAAAAAACGAAAAGAGAAAGGTGAAGTTTTTGTGTAAGCTTTACACGGATGACCACTTGACTCACCAATGCCCTCGGCTTGAGGAAGCCTAAAAGCTATTGGCACAACAACAACCTGTCGTGTTAACTAAACCTTATCCACAAGGGAAAAATATGGCTCAAGATTCCTCATCCACGATCGCACCTGGGGGCAGTCAGGGAACCCCTGTGCCCAATACTAACAACGGGGCTGCAAACATTTATATGATGAAAGTCGAAGCTAATCTACAGAACATGGCTCATAACTACAGAATGCCATAATCTTTTGAGAAGGGAAAATAAGCCTCTAACCTACTAGATCCTCTTCAAATCGAGAATATGGTGGGAGAAACGATTACTCGCATCCCTAAGCGTGCATTCAAAAAGGATTCTCACAACCCAAATGCAAGGGCTGCTCAGATCTACTCCATCATGTAGGATCTGGCACAAACTCCTTGTGCAATGTCCACTCTGGAGGTCCTCCGGAGTTTCCCCTCACAGAGGAAATGTTGTTTTCTGCCTTGGGAGAGGTTGAAACCACTAACTCAGGAATTATTGTTTTTTATCCTACAGATCATAAACCTCATCTTCCTCACCATGTCCCTTTTCAGATAGTAGTGGTACATGCCATGAAATCGTTGAAACATAACATTTTCATACAGTGGTTTATGAGGGTGCCTCGACTTGCGTAATGCCATTGGCATGTTCAAAGGCCATCAACCAACCTGAGTTGTCTCCGTCACCCACGTTGTTAAATGAATTTGACGGTCAATATTTCAGACCACATGGCATAATTCCCTCTTTCCCCATGTAGTTGGAGGGAAAAACTGTGTGCATCGAAGTAGAAGTAGTTGATGCGCCTCTCGACTACAATATTTTTTTAGGGCGGATTTGGACCTACGTTATGATAGTAGTTGTATCCATCATTTTTTGGGTCTTATGTTTTCCTCACGAAGGTTGAATCATAATTGTTGATCAGTTATCCTTCTCCCATCTTGACCCTTCATCAGGGGCATCCACGGTCTCGATGATTGATAACCCGCAACCTGGTACAGTCAACTTAGGTGTTGGATTGTTTCTATATTTAATGGGGACTTTTGATTATCCATAGCTTGCCAATGATGTTAGGTTTGTTTCGATTATCCCCAACCAGTCGAAGGATGCAATATTTCAAGTCACATCTTTTAGAATGAGCTACTTTAACGACCCATGGAATTTACCTTCCCCATCGACTTTGATGGAAGGGATAGGGCACCTTGGAATGGTCATGCCCTTATCCACTATTGAGGTTGTGTACAATATTGTCCAGTACGCCTCGACTAAGCCTAATCTGATTCCCCCACAGGACCTAGACCCTATTCTCGAGCTTGTTTGGGCTCAAGACTCTCTCACCACTTACGGTCCCTTGAACTTAGTTTTCCCCTCTGACAAAGCGATTTTAGAGGAAATGACTGAGCCAGAAAAACTGATGCAGGAGCATCACCAACAAAGCACTAGTGGAGGATAGCTAAGCGCCTAGAGTGAATTTTGAAGAAATTTTGAATTTCAAAGTTGGCATATCAACGTAATATCGGGAAAGGATTGTAATTTATGAACCTCTTTAATGTTTAGAGGCGGATGGTCATATGGGATCATTGGAAAATGTATTTTCTTTTAATGAATCCGCATGCAGTACAGATTCGATGTGTTTGATCTTATCTATCTGTCACACATATTTATTGTAATAAATTCTAGTAGTTGAAAGATTTTATTTCGAGAGGATAGCTCTAGAATAGTTGGAGGTAAAAGATCGAAGAGCCCCTCTTGTATAAAGATTTTTATTGTTTCCTAGCAGAGGTTGTTGAGAAGATGGTGATAAATGATAGCTTAATCTATTGTATATGTTGTAGAAGTAGTTGAAGCTTATCATAGTGTATGAGCACATGTATATTTTCAGTTAAATGAATATAACAGAGGAGCATTGTCTCAAATGTGTGATGTCGTTGTGTCTATCTGAATGAATGAATGGTAGACTATATGTTTATTTGCAATTCTCTGTTATCTCTTGTTCTAGTGTTTATGAATGCATTTACATGGTTGAATATATGAATCTATAAATATTTAGATAAGTTTCAATTGTTTCCCATCTTTGAGCAAGTGCAAGTGTGCATAGTGTCCACATGGTGTGCATTAACAGAGTCTGCTTCGACTCATAAGATAAGAAGAGATAACGTGAAACTTATGTGTGAAAGGAGTGCATAGTGTCCACAAGGTGTGCGTGACAGAGTCCCTTTTGACTCAGAAAGTTATGGAGAGATAGCTTTAAGGTGTGTGCAGATTTGATACTTAGCTGGGTATCAAAGAAATCATTCTAAAGGAGTCCAGAGCGTTGGGGAGAAACAAGTCCAAGGAAGACAACTTGGAACTTTGTATGAAGAAAGTGCATATTTTTCGCAAGGAGTGCACGACAGATTCTTTTGACTCAGAAGCTCAGGAGGAGTAGCGAACATTGTCCAAAGAGAAGTCATGTTGAGTAGGAAGACCTCTTGCAAGGCGTGCATAGGCTAAAAAATTGACTAAGTGTCAAAGAGAGTACTCTAAGGAGGTGAAAGGCTCGAGGAAGAACAATCTCAGGAGGAAGAGTGGAAATAAATTTTCAAAGGGAGGATTCCTTTAAGGTTTCCCGAGGTTAACGAGAGAGATCCATCTAGGATGGGTTGGGATCGTTCCAGACCATCTGATCTAGGGAAAGTGCATGGAGGTTAGTCGTGAAGCATTTCGACACTTCGTGGTTCGGAGTGTTTCAAGGTGTTGAGAAGCGAGATTGCCGAAGTTGCAAAGCGATCTTAACCTTTGGCTACGAGGATGGTACGTGGTAGCGGATTTGAAACTGCGGGAGTTAAATATCCAGAGGAAGTGAGTGTGGAGTAGGTGAAATTTCGTGAAGTCGCGAAACCCGGAGTACAGCTGGACCATCAGATCCAGGGAGACACATGGCAAGGATCCGCGAATTCATAGAAAAGTGTTTCAGAAGAAAAGGTAGAGGTCGCAATATCATCTAAGCCTAAATTTATGAAGAGTTGACCCATGGTCACAACCCGTGTTCACCTTGGAGAAAGAGTCTAGCACAAAAGATAGTACTCACGAGTTGGTGTTGCAAAGTGTCTGAGAGTAGGGTCGCGGGTAACTCGAACCTGTAGGTGACATCAAGGGGACCTATGTGTGTGTATTAACTGTTCAGGGTCTATTGAAGTCCCGAAGAACCAATTCGACTCAAGGAGTTTGAAGATCCAAGACTGGTAGGTCACGCAACCCCGAGGAGAGAAAGGGGGGGAGTGCGTCAAGTGGTATCAAAGCCTAAATTTGTTTTTAGGTAGCAAAGACGAGACAAAGAATTAGGCTGATATCATCGGTGGTATCAGATACATCAACATAATGCCTCCTAGGAGACGTGCAGATCCACTTGTGGAAAATAGAGCTATGGAAAGGGAGATGTGAGGACTCAGAGAAAGGTTATATGCCATGGAAACATCGCAAAGGAGAGCAGCTAATGTTGGAGATGTCAGCGATGGAGAGAATGAAGAAGTGGAAGTTGAAGAAGATGTAGCCGAGGATGTTGTGGAAGAATGCTTGCTGAAAGTGGTTGTCAAGTTGGGAGCTAGAGAAAAGATAGGCATCCCAATGTATGAAGGTAATTTGGACGTTGAGGAATTGCTTGATTGGATACAAGCAATGGACAAATATTTTTACTATGAAGATGTCGATGAGGACATGCAACACCTATGGTGTGATGAACTGTAGGCTGACATAAGGATCAAAGGCAAACAAAATATCAGGAGCTAGGATCGAATGGTAGCCAAGCTAAAGGATAAATTCATCCACAAGGACTATCAGATAAATCTGTTCAGGAGATTGCAGAACCTAAGGCAGAAAGGGATGACGGTCAAGGAGTACACAGAGGAGTTCTACAAACTGAACATAAGGGCTAGACACGGAGAGAGAGATGAGAATTTTTTTTCCAGATACATCAACGTCATGAGATATGAAATCCAAGACGAAATCAACATGATGACAGTATGGACAGTGGAGGATTCTTATCATATTTCATTGAAAGCAGAGGAGAATTTGGATAGAAAACAGAGTCAACAGAGTAGAGGTAGAAGTCTGAATAGAGACAATGGAATTTCCCATGACAAGGCACAAAATCCCAAAGGTCAGGCGGAGAAACCACATAGTCACTCTGAGAGAGGAGGAAGTTCCCAAGGGAGACAAAGTGGTGGTAGAAACTCTTTTCCTAGAGGAAGAGGAAGAGGCATAGGAGGAGAATTAAAGGAGTTGGAGACGACTGCACATCCGACGTTGTATAAAGTCTCATGGTTGCAGAAAGGTCATCAGTTAATGCTTACTAAACAATGCCTTGTTGAATTTAAAATACGAGGATATAGAGATGAGATTTTGTGCGATGTGATTAACATGTTGTTTCCGATTGAGGAAAATAAAGTAAAGGAAGAAGCCAACATGAGCATACTTCTCATGAGTGGGGAGGAACTCCTGAGTGAATTTAAGAAGGAACAGGAGATGCAGTTTGTTGTGGTGAGGAAGCCAAAATTTATCCTTACACGTATTTCTATGGAGGATCTGCCTGAAGAGATTCAAGAGTTGTTGGAGAATTTTGCTGACATAGTAGTGGATGAGTTATCGAGCTCATTGCCACCTATCAGAAGTATTAGTCATCACATTGACTTGATACCAGGAGCAAGCCTGCCGAACAAAGCAGCATACAAATTGACACCTCAAGAGAATGAGGAGGTAAAGAGACAAGTTCAGGATCTGTTAAACAAAGGTTTGGTCAGAGAAAGCTTGAGTCCATGAGCAATAACAACTGTATTGAGTCCGAAGAAGGATGGAGGATGGAGAATGTGTACAGACTCAATATCCATAAACAAGATCAGTATTAGGTATAGGTTTCCATTGCCAATGATGGATGACTTAATGGATTGCTTAAGTGGAGCAAACTATTTTTCAAAGATAGATTTGAAAAGTGGATATCACCAGATAATGATGAGAGAAGGTGATAAGTGGAAAACAACCTTCAAGACAAATGAGAGATTATATGAATAGCTTTTTATGTCGTTTCGCTTAACAAATTCCCTGAGTACTTTTATGAGGTTGATGAATGAAGTGTTGAAAGATTTTATTGGTAAGTTTGTGATCATATATCTAGATGATATTATGGTCTTCAGTAAAAATGAAGAAGAGCATTTGAGGCACTTAACATTAGTGATGAGGAGATTGCAGTGGGAGAAGTTGTTGATCAATTTAAAGAAATCCTATTTTATGAAGACATAACTCCTTTATTTGGGTTTTGTGATCTCTTCGAATGAATTGAAGATGGATCCAGAAAAGGTGAAAGCAATCAGAGAATGGTCGTCACCAAGAAGTATATTTGAGGTGAGAAGCTTCCATGGATTAGGAAGTTTCTATTGGAAGTTCATCATAAATTTCAGTGAAATCGGTGCACAAATTATGGATATAGTGAAGAAAAGACATAACTCTTTTAAATGGACAGAAGAGGATGAGAAGAGCTTTAATATATTGAAGGGTAATATAACAGAACAACTAATTATGGTCTTGCCATATTTCGGGAAGACATTTCAAGTGAGATGTGATGCGAGTGGAGTTGCAATCGGAGCGATCTTAAGCCAAGATAATAGGCATGTTTCATGTTCCAGTGAGAAGTTGAATGACACTAAGAGAAATTACTCCACATATGATAAATATTTATATGCCATAATTCAATCCCTGAAGAAATGGAGGCATTATCTCGTTCCAAAAGATTTTGTTTTGTATAGCGATAATCAGGCTTTACAATTCATTACCAGACAGAAGAAGTTAAACCAGAGACATGCCAAGTGGATAGATTTTATGCAAAATTTCACTTTTGTCATTAAACATATTTATGGTAATGCTAACAAGGTTGTTGATTCATTGAGCATGAGATGTTTGATTGTACGAGAATTTCAAGTGAAAACCTTGGGGTTTGAACACCTTAAGGAAATGTATCATGATGATCCAAATTTTAAGGAAGCATATGAAGCATGTGAGAATCCTGTGCTCAGAGACAGAAGTCAGTGGACAAAATACCTAATTCAAGAAGCCTTTTTATTTAAAGGGTGCCAGTTGTGCATACCAAAGTGCTTGATGAGGGATAATTTTTTGAAGGAAAAGCATAGTGGAGGTCTAGTTGGACATTTCGGCCATGAAAAAACATTTGTACAGTTGAACAGTTCGTACTATTGGCCAGGTATGAGGGCATACGTAAAGAATTTTGTGAACATATGTAAGATTTTCCAGTATGCAAAGGGAAAGAGACATAATATTGGGTTGTATCAACCAATGCCTACTCCAGAGAGGCCTTGGGATGCAATAAGCATGAATTTCGTGTTGGGATTTCCAAGGACACAAAGAGGAAGTGATTACATATTTGTGGTAGTTGAAAGATTTTCAAATATGGCACACTTTATCCCATGCCAAAAGATGAGTGACGCAATGCATGTTGCTAACTTGTTTTTCAAGGAAGTTGTGAGACTTCATGGATTGCCCAAGAGTATTGTTTCAGACAGAGATACCAAATTTGTTGGTCATTTCTGGAGAACATTGTAGAGGAAGATAGGAACAAAACTATCCTTTAGTTTTGCATATCACCCTCAAATGGATGGACAAACTGAGGTGGTGAACCGAAGTTTAGGGTATTTGCTGAGAATTTTGGTCACTGAACATCATAGCCAGTGGGATCAGATTCTAGCACAAACAGAGTTTGCATACAATGAATCAGTGAACATAAGTGTCGGAAGGAGCCCATTTCAGATAATATATGGAATGAACCCAAGGGGAGTTTCATAGTTAAGATATCTAGAGAAGAGTGAATTTAGAAGCGCTGGAGTCGAAGACTTCATTGGAGAAATGCACAAGCTTCATAATCGGATCAAAGAGCAGTTGTAGAGGAGCAACAACGAATATAAACACAGAGCTTATCAACATAGGAGGGAACTTCAATTTGAAATTGGAGATCAATTTCTAGCACATATTAGGAAGGAGAGGTTCCCAAGAGGAACATATAATAAACTAAAGTTGAAGAAGATAGGACCATGCAAAATCCTAAGAAAAATTGGTGAGAATGCTTATGAGATAGAGCTGCCAGAAGATGTGGGTATATCATCCATATTAAACATTGCAGACATGTATCCTTATAGGGAATATGGAATCACAGGATCAAAAGATCAGAAAGAGATCCAATGGAAATAGCATATGCATGTAGCAGAAAAGCCGCAGATGGAGCAGATCGTAGATCGTTGAATTGGTAAGAAGACCAGAAGGAAAACATATTTTGAGTATTTGGTAAAATGTAAAGGATGCCCAATAGAAGATGCCATTTGGGTAAGCAAAGTGGATATCCAGAAGCATAGAAAGTCAGTGCAGGAGCTCATGGATAGGAGTCCATGAATTTTTCAGCTAGAGGAATATGATGCAGGAGCATCGCGAGCAAAGCACGAGTGGTGGACAGCTAAGCGCCTAGCATGCATTTTGAAGAAATTTTGAATTTCAAAGTTGGCATATCAAATTAATATTTGGAAAGGATTGTAATTTATGGACCTCTTTAATGTTTTGAGGCGGATGGTCGTATGAGATCATTGGAAAATGTGTTTTGTTTTAATGAAGTCGTGTGCAGTACAGATTCAATGTGTTTGATCTTATTTGTCTGTCACAAATATTTATTGTAATAAATTCTAGTAGTTGAAAGATTTTATTTCGATAGGATAGCTCTAGAATAGCTGGAGGGAAAAGATCGAAGAGCCCCTCTTGTATAAAGCTTTGTATTGTTTCCCGGTAGAGGTTGTTGAGAAGATGATGATATCTAATAGTTGAATCTATTGTATATGTTGTAGAAGTAGATGAAGCTTATCAAAGTGTATGAGCACATGTATATTTTTCAGTTAAATGAATATAACAGAGGAGTGTTGTCCCAAATGTGTGATGTCGTTGTGTCTATCTGAATGAATGAATGGTAGACTCTCCATGTATTTGCAATTCTTTGTTATCTCTTGTTCTTGCATTTATGAATGCATTTACATGGTTGAATGTATGAATCTGTAAATATTTAGATAAGTTTCAATTGTTTCTCTTCTTCGAGCAAGTGCAAGTGTGCATAGTGTCTGCACAGTGTGTGTTGACATAGTCTGTTTCGATTCATAAGCTCAGAAGGGATAACATGAAACTTATGTGTGCAAGGAGTGCATAGTGTCCGCAAGGTGTGCGTGACAAAGTCCCTTTTGAATCATAAATTTATGGAGAGATAGCTTTAAGGTGTGTGCAGAGTCGATACTTAGCTCGATAGCAAAGAAATCATTCTGAAGGAGTCCCGAGAGTTGGGGAGAAACAAGTCCAAGGAAGACAACTTGGAGCTTTGTATGAAAAAAATGCATATTGTCCGCAAGGAGTGCACAACAGATTATTTTGACTCAAAAGCTTAGGAGGAGTAGCAGATGTTGTCCACAGAGAATTCAATTTGAGTAGGGAGACCTATTGCAAGATGTCCACGGGCTAAAAATCGACTAAGTGTCGAAGAGAGTACTCTAAGGAGGTAAAAGCTCGAGGAAGAACAAGCTTAGGAGGAAGAGTGGCAAGAAATATTCAAAAGGAGGAGTCCTTTAAGGTTTTCCAAGGTTAACGAGAGATATCCATCTAGGAGGGATTGGGATCGTTCCAGACCGTCTGATCTGGGGAAAGTGCACAGAGGTTAGTCGTGAAGCATGTCGGCACTTCGTGGTTTGAAGTGTTTCGAGGTGTTGAGAAGGGAGATTGCTGAAGTTGTGAAGTCACGAAGCGATATTAACCGTTGGTTGTGAGGAGGGTACGTGGCATTGGATTTGAAAACATGGGAGTTAGAGATCCAAAGTAAGTGAGTGTGGAGTAGGTGAAATTTCAAAAAGTCATGAAACCTGGAGTACAACTAGACCGTCAGATCCAGTGAGACACGTGGCAGAGATCTGCAAATTCGGAGAAAAATATTTCGGAAGAAAACAAAGGTAGAGGTCGTAATATCGTCGAAGCCCGAAGTTATGAAGAGTTGACCCACGTTCATAGCCCGTGGTCACCTTGGAGAAGGATTCTAGAAAAAAATCTAGTACTCACGAGTTGGTGTTGCAAAGTGTCTTAGATTAGGGTCGCGGGTAACTCGAACCTGCGGGTGACATCAAGGGGACTTGTGTGTGTGTATTAAATGTTCAGGGTCTATTGAAGTTCTGAAGAACCAATTCGGCTCGAGCTGTTTGAAGATCAAAGACCGGGAGGTCGCGCAGCCCTGAGGAGAGAAAGTGGGGGGAGTGCATCACAAACATTGGGATGATCTTCACCACAAATCTTATTTCTTACCCGAGCTCAAGAGAATAGAGGCATGAAAGTTCATTATGACCGTGAATGGAGATGCCCCTTGTCATGTTAACCCTCTAGCCATGCACGAAATATATGTCAAGGGAAACATGACAAGTATAGAAAAAACAATTCCTATCGACATCTCCATAACCATTGGCATCGTGGAAAATGTCTTTGTCGAAGCGGATTGTTCTCCTGAATAGATTTATATCTACACTGAAATGTTTAAAGAATTTCACAACGTTTTTGCCTAGGCTTATGAGGAGATGCCAGGAATTGATCCACGCATTGTTGAACACTAGATCATGACTTACCCTGATGTTAATCCTGTCCGACAGAAGCTTTACTCGGTCAACCCTCACAAGGCGACAACGATAAAGGATGAAGTAGATAAAATCATAAAGGTTGGTTTCATTTATCCTGTGCAATTGATGAAATGAGTGTTGAACCCTATTCATGTCAACAAGAAGTAGGGGACGATCCTTGTATATATGGACTTTCGAGACCTGAACAAAGCTTTCTCGAAAGACAATTTTCTAGCCCCATTTATTGACCATATCATCGATGAATGTGCTGGTTTTGAGGTCTTTTCTTTCATGGATGGTTTTTCTGGGTACAAAAAAAATCAGATCAAGCTCGAGGACCAACATAGAATGAATTTTATTTGTCCTTGGGGTTCATTCACATATAGGGAAATGCTTTTTGGCCTTAAGAATGTTGGAGTCACTTTTCAGCGGGCCATGTCGTTTCCTTTCCACAACCTCAAACACATAGTCGAGGTGCATCTCGATGATCTGGAATCACGTTCTCGTAAGAGATCCGATCATCCCGCCCATTTACAACTTATCTTTGAGAGGTGTCGCTACTATCAAATTATTTTAAATCCCAACAAGTGTAGTATTTGCATGACATCGAGACACTTGTTAGGTTTTAACATGTCAACTAGAGGGATCATGGTCGATCCTCTAAAGGTTGAGAAAATAGTTCAATTGCCTCCCCTCGCACAATTCCCCAGCTTCAGAGTCTACAAGCGAAAGATAATTTTCTTCGGTGTTTTGTTGCTAACTATTTTGATATTACTAAAGGGTTCATGTGTCTCTTGAAAAAAGGGGTCCCATTATGTTGGGATGAAGTGGCTCAACACTCTTTTGAAGCATTGAAACGTGCTATGACTTCTGCCTCTCTGCTTAGTCCTCTTGATTATGGCAAGGATTTCTTGTTGTATTTGGATTCCACAGAGTCTACTATCGGCATGGTCTTGGTACAAGAGGATGACGCGCTCGAAAAGAATGTTATCTACTATCTTAGTCGAGGCCTGGTTGGACTGGAACTCAACTACAAACATGTTGAGAAATGTGCTTTGGCAGTTGTTCACACTTTCTAACGGTTCTGTCATTATATTTTACTTTGCAAGACCACCGTTGTAGAAATCGTCAACCCTTTTCAATATGTGTTAACACAACAGGTCATCGACGGGAAAATCAATCGATGGATAGTCATCCTGCAAGAGTTTGACATGGACTTTGTTTCGGTGAAATCTAAAATGTCCCTAGTCTTTGTTGAAATCATCTTTAAAATTCCGGTTGAGAGTGGTGATTTTTCACCCGAAGAGTCATCGATCAACGAAGATATTTTTCTTATAGCATCTTCATACCCTTAGTATGAAGATATACTTGTGTATCTTCAGACTTTAAAGTTCCCTTCTTCTGCTTCTCGCAATGAGAATCAATGAATGGGCCACCAAGCGTGGAACTATCTTATCCTCGATGGCACTTTATATCGTCGAGGATTCAATTGCATTCTCCTACAATGTCTCACTCATGAAGAAGCAGATCTTGTTTTAAATGACTGTCACACAGGAGCATGTGGCGTTCATCTCTCTGGGTTAGAAACAACCCAAAAGATTCTTCGTGCTGGATATTTTTGGCCCTCATTATTCAATGATTGTGTAGAGGTGGTCAAGAAGTGGCACCCATGCCAGATCTTCTCTCGGAAGATGCGGGCACACCTAGCTCCCATGTTCCCAGTTATTATCGTGGGTCCCTTCACCAAATGGGAGATTGATTTCAGTACATGTCGCCCAGTTTTTAGCTTGGGGGCATCATTATATCATCATAGCAGTAGACTACTTTACTAAGTGGGTTGAAGCTATGCCAACATTCAACAATGATGGGGAAATGAATGCCCTTTTTGTTTTCAACTAGATCGTAGCCAAGTTCGGTATTCCGAAGGATATTGTCATTGATCACGACAATTACTTCCAGAGCAAAATGATGTATGAATTAACATCAAAACTAGGGTTTAAACATGAACGTTTGTCACCTTACTACCCACCGGAGAATGGTCAGGTATAGGCTGTTAATAAGTCTCCCAAGACTATTCTGCAGCGAACAATTAATTCGGCCAAGTCAAATTGGCATTTGATGTTGTACTTGGCACTTTGGGCTTATCGAACTTCAGTCAATATTGCTATTGGTTTTTTCCCTTTTCAACTTGTTTATGGGTTGGAGGTAGTCTTACCCATTGAATGTCAAATCCCTTCTCTTAATTTGGCAGTGTAATTATTGCCCAACACTACACCACTTGAATAATTTCTTTTATATCTCGAGCAGCTCAATGAGCAGCGTCGAGATGCAGCCTTGGCCAATGAGGATAACAAACAATGTGTTAAGTGTTAATACAATCAGTTTGTCGGCCCTCATATTTTATCTGAAGGCGATCTTGTCCTAGTCTACGACCAAGACAAAGATCCCTTGGGGGCAGGAAAGTTCAAACCCATATGGTTCAGACCTTTTATTTTGAAAAAGGTCTTAGAAAACGGTGCTTATCAACTGGTTGATTTCGAGGGCAACACTTTACCGGAGCCTAGAAATGGGCTCTACCTTAAGAAGTATTACACTTAGGTCGGTCACCTGAGCGTGACTTCTTGTACATATGTATAGTTTTTATACAGTATTGTTTTTTTCTTTTCTTATGAACGTGTAGTCATTGTGTTTTCTTTTCATTGTGGCAGATGTCAAGTGAATATGAAGTCTATGTTGGGTTCCTTGACGGTGCTAGTCGACATACTCGGAGGCTAGCTTTGGCAGCTTGGGTGATTTTTACACCTTTTGGTCAGTTGATGTCTTATGGAGGTATTTGTTTGGGCGACACAACCAATAATGTTTTTGAGTACAATGCAATAAAAGAGTTACTATGTGATGTCTTGTCACATGGTATTTTTCACCTCTGGGTTTATCTGGATGCTCAACTGGTCGTGTCTTAGTTAAACGGGATATCCCGTTTCTATGATCCGACCCTTCACCGAAGATTCCTTAGGGTACATCTCTTAGAACACTATTTTGATTATATTACTTATGTTCATGTTCCTAGGAGATCTAATCAACTAATTGATAAATTGGCTAATCAAGTATTAGATTGGCATGTTGCTCATACATAAAAGTAAAAACACACACATACACATGTAAAATACGTTTGTACAAAATGTTTATCCATAAGGAAAAAAATGTATATATAATATATCCCCCAAAAAATAATGTCATGAGTACAGATTGGACCATAAAGCCTCAAATAGAGTCGGTATACATCGTTGGGCTCAAGCCCTCAATACAGGGTACAAAAAGTTCCCTCATCACATGTGTGGTACAAAACTAACTATGGTCTTGGCGTATTGGCCCTACTGTAATGAACTACGGCATTTGCAAGACGCCAGAACAATTGGACCCAAGTCCTGGTGTAACACCCTTGTTTCCCCCAGTTTGTAAAAATAACTATATTGGCCAAGAACTATGACAAACTCCAAAATGTGAATGTGTGATTTGATGGACCTTGTATAAAGGGTCGATGAATGTAAATAATGTGTGGATATATGTTGCATGACTGCTGGGAGGGGGATGTGCTGAAAAAGAGACCACAATGGTTGATGAAAGGTGGTGGAAGGCACCTGGAATGATGGCATTAACTTCCACCAAACCAATAAGTTATTGGTCTTTACTGGCTCAAAGATCAAAGCTACTCTCTGGCCCTGGAATGAATTACTCACCAGAATGGTAGGTGGGGAGGCTCCTCATGAGTTAATGAGGGGATGGGGGTGAACCACCGATCCATAGAAGCCCTCAGACCTAACCACTATGGGGAAATTTGCGCCACACGTGACCTTGCAGGACAAAGCAAGAAAGGAAGTGTGGGGAGGGGGGGAGCACACAACATAAATCGCAAAAGGAGAACTAGAGGAACTCTGGAAAATACAACGAGTGTTGAGCAGAGGAGGAGAGTAACCTTCGTCCTTGACTTCTGACGAGCGGGAAGTAGGAGACTGAGTTTCAAAGCCTCGTGGTCTAGCTCGGGGGTGGCTAGTGGTAAATCCGTTGGGAGTCGCTGAGCCTACGGTTGGGTGGAAATGAGCACTCATCTCAACAGTTGCGTTACACCTGGTGTTTTCTGATAAGTATTTATGTCCTGTATCTTAAATTGAATATTCCTGGAATGCATGCTCATGGTTGTACACTCATAAATGGTTCCTGTATAGAAGTGGTTGCCTGGTGTTTTGATCGGAAATGGTGGATGCATGCTTATATTTGTATGGCCATAGTCAGTTTATATATATATATATATATATTGAATAAGTTCAGATTTCAAGTCTGTTCTCAAGAGAATTGTTCCATTTACTTTATTCACGCAATGGCCTGGTTGGATTTCCCCGAAGGCACCTCCTTCCAGGAAGGTTCCTTGAAAGGACTACCGTTTTAGTAAGCCCATGAATTTGTTTCATCCCTGTCACCGAAAGTAGCTTAGCGGGGATACCGTTTGATGTTTCAGTGTTTCGGCACTCAGGAATCCTAATGGTCAGTTTCCTTGTATTCGCCAGTTGCGAAATCCCGATATGAGAAACCCCGAAATGGTATAGCGTGGCTAGAGTTTGATGTTTCGGTATTTCGGCACTCGGGAATCCTAAGGGTTAGTTTCCTTGTATTCTCCAGTTGCGAAAATCCCGATATGAGAAACCCCGAAATGGTATAGCGTGGCTAGAGTTTGATGTTTCGGTGTTTCGACACTTGGGAATCCTAAGGGTCAGTTTCCTTGTATTCGTTTGACAAGAAATCCCGATGTGAGAAACCCCAAAATGATAGAGCGTGAATAGATTTTGATGTTTCAGCGTTTCGGTACCCAGGAATCCCAAGGGTCAGTTTCCCTGTATTCGCCGGTTGTGAAATCCCGATGTGAGAAACCCCAAAATGATAGAGCGTGAATAGATTTTGATGTTTCGGCATTTCGGTACCCGGGAATCCCAAGGATCAGTTCCCTGTATTCGCTAGTTGCGAAATCCAGATATGAGAAACCCCGAAATGGTATAGCGTGGCTAGAGTTTGATGTTTCGGTGTTTCGACACTCGGGAATCCTAAGGGTCAGTTTCCTTGTATTCGCCAGTTGCGAAAATCCCGATATGAGAAACCCCAAAATGGTATAGCGTGGCTAGAGTTTGATGTTTCAGTGTTTCGGCACTCGAGAATCCTAAGGGTCAGTTTCCTTGTATTCTCTAGACGATAAATCCCGATGTGAGAAACCCTGAAATACTATAGCATGGATAGAGTTTGGTGTTTCGACGTTTCGGCACCCGGGATACCCAAGGGCAAACCTCTTGTCCTCGCATATCGTGAAATCTCGACTAGCGAAACNCTAAGGGTCAGTTTCCTTGTATTCGCCAGACGAGAAATACCGATGTGAGAAACCCCAAAATGATAGAGCGTGAATAGATTTTGATGTTCAGCGTTTCGGTACGCAGGAATCCCAAGGGTCAGTTTCCCTGTATTCGCCGGTTGTGAAATCCCGATATGAGAAACCCCAAAATGATAGAGCGTGAATAGATTTTGATGTTTTGGCATTTCGATACCCGGGAATCCCAAGGATCAGTTCCCTGTATTCGCTAGTTGCGAAATCCAGATATGAGAAACCCCGAAATGGTATAGCGTGGCTAGAGTTTGATGTTTCGGTGTTTCGACACTCGGGAATCCTAAGGGTCATTTTCCTTGTATTCGCCAGTTGCGAAAATCCCGATATGAGAAACCCCGAAATGGTATAGCGTGGCTAGAGTTTGATGTTTCGGTGTTTCGGCACTCGAGAATCCTAAGGGTGAGTTTCCTTGTATTCGCTAGACGAGAAATCCCGATGTGAGAAACCCCAAAATAGTATAGCATGGCTAGAGTTTGGTGTTTCGACGTTTCGACACCCAGGATACCCAAGGGAAAACCTCTTGTCCTCGCATATCGTGAAATCTCGACTAGCGAAACC
>SNQJ01S0156664.1:0-22263 GCA_010110895.2 Picea sitchensis
TCAATATGTACCAACATCATCAACTATACACCTCATGTATGTGCCAACTCATCAACTGCTTGTCTCAACCATGACTAGTTTTGGATTAGTCAACAACCCTAACTTGAAATAATCATAACTTTGTACCAGTAATGAATAAATATATGAAACTGATACACAATGTTATTCAATGTGTTTTATACAATTCCTCCAGGTTTCACTACTTGGAACCTCTCATAAAAGGAGTTATAGCAAAAATGGCATACCTTGCTGAATTATGGCTTATTCTAGAGAGCGACCTTGTAGAGCGTGCCCCGCACAAATATTTGTTGAATAAATCTGAAATTGTTACGCAGAATAATACAAACTGTAATATAACCAACACAATTTGTCTCACTAAATTTTTATCTGTTATGAAGAAGTTATGACGTTTTTACCCGAAACACCTATTTTAGACTAGTTTCAGGACTAGCCACAAACCCTGTTTTCCACAGAGCGTATCTCCAAAAATACAACGACCCACAAGTTGAATTTTTTGCCAAAGATACTTGGATATTTTTCATAAATGACATATCAATCTCACGGTTTGAATCATTATAGAAAATTTTTTATTGTGAAAATGGTGAGATGACCTGTAAATAACATACCTTAGAAAGCATCATGAAAATAATTTATCCTCCCTTGAATTCCAACCCTCTTTTCTTCACCTTCCCTATGAAATTAGGCTTAGATATCCTTTGTTTACCTCAGTCATATATATATTCAATATGCTCAAGTGTTCTACACCAAAAATGCTCAAGAAGCTCTCACAAGAAGTTCTCCATCAATACTCCAAAAGATATTCTCACAAGAAGCTCTCCATTGATCCACAAAAAGGATGATCTACAAGAGACCATTTCTATCTTATTTATACTTTCATCCTCTAGGTCACTTAACCCATTTTTAGGTCACTTAACCTATTTTTCCATAGATGTATCTCCAAAAATACAACGACCCACAAGTTGAATTTTGGCCAAGATATACTTGGATATTTTTCATAAATGACATATCAATCTCACGGTTTGAATCATTATAGAAAATTTTTATTGTGAAAATGGTGAGATGACCTGTAAAATAACATACCTTAGAAAGCATCATGAAAATAATTTATCCTCCTTTGAATTCCAACCCTCCTTTTCTTCACCTTCCCTATGAAATTAGGGCTTAGATATCCTTTGTTTACTCCTGTCATATATATATATTCAATATGCTCAAGTAAGTCTACACCTCAAAAAATGCTCAAGAAGCCCTCACAAGAAGTTCTCCATCAATACTCCAAAAGATATCTCACAAGAAGCTCTCCATTGATTCCACAAAAAGGATGTTTCAAGAGACCATTTCTATCTTATTTTATACTTTCATCCTCTAGGTCACTTAACCCATTTTTAGGAATACTTAACTCATTTTCCTTATTTTAGGTTAACCACTTCCATAAATAGAAAGTTCTCCAATACTTTATCATTTAAATATTCCTTCTTGATTTTGTCACATTGTTTTATGATTTCTTGATTTTGTCACTCTCTCGATTATTTAATGATAATATCTTGACTTTGTCACTTTTACTTATCATTTAAATAATAAAGATAAGGACAAAATCAAGAAATGTTAAAGTATAAAGACAAAATCAAGAATGAACATTTTAAAGGATAAAGTCTTGGAGAACTTCTTTCATATTTATGGAAAAGTGGTTAACCCTAAAATATGAACCATTCAAAGCTAGCAACCTGCTATCGGCCATTTGAAATCCTAAAAAGGATTAACTCTATAGAATTCATGCTTGTTCTTTACTTGCATCAATGAGTATTCATAATGTATTCCATATATCATTGCTTAAAAGGTATGTGTAGCTACAGGATGCTAATCATGTCATTGATTGGAAATGATTTGTGTGGAGAAGGACGATGACTTCTCGAAAGTGCATCCCAGGTGCATATTGACCAAAAGATCAAGTAGTCTGCATCTGAGCCTTAGGGAGGTGGAAGGTCCAATGGACGTGGTGTGGTCTTGAAGATGCAACTTGGGAACATGAAGACGCTATGAGGACAAAGTACCCACATCTTTTGAGAACTATTAAAGTTTTAATATGTGTATATATGTAGTATATCGAGAACATTGCTTGAATAAGGTAGGGAATGTAATTTCTAGGTCGAACTCCCAATCAGACATGTATATATGTAAATTTTTATAGGATGGTGAACCACAGTTGTTATATACGTAAGGATTATGTGATTTTTAGGCCGGAGAGTCGAGATGATAAAGGCCAATGAGACTATTTTTGTAATATGTAAACACTCATATTATTAATGAAACACACTATCGCATGTAGACCTATCCACAAATGAGTATGGGGGGAAAAACTCCACTATATAGGGAAATTGGGCTAAACGTTAAGGATAAGGGGCTAATCTAGGGGGATTAATCCCAATGGAATATTGTAATATTATTCCTTAAAGCTAAAGCAATGGATATATTAATATATATATCCTAAGTCTCAAAAGTAGGGACATGGAGTCCCTTGGGTTCCAAGTGTCTTTAAGGACACATGAATATATATATATATAGTGCAAAGGGGTATTATGCATTATGATCAACATTATTCCTTCATGGAGTTAGTGGTGAGTCATACCTTACGGTACTGGAATGTGATGAAGAACCTGTACTTGTATTGTTAGCACGTGAGTTGGATTGAAGAATCAATTTCCATGCCGTATTATAGAAGAAGAAGATGGTCAGGCCCATGAGTAGTTCTCTAGGTGAGAACTACTTCCGTGAGTTGTTCCTAGTGCACTAGGGCAATAGCTACTGGCTATGAGATCATTCACTTTTGTTTCTCAAGCCCCTAAGGAAGTAAGTAGCCGAGGACCTGCTGAGAGAAGGGGCACACTTCATGTGGTTGGACATGCATGTATGGAATGAGGGTCGGTATTGCTGCAACAATTGACACCTTAGACAGAGCAATTCAACTACTTATTAGGCCTTAGAATGGTTTAGCATTCCCTTTCCCTAGTGGAGTTTAGTCCTAGCTTGGGGGTGATCCACTGTTGATAGTTTTGAGTAGTGTGGTATAAGTTTGGGAGGTTTGTGGAAGTTATGTATGCAGTTGGTGTTTATTTCCTGTTTTCATGTGCTTATTTCAGTTACTGTGTGTGTGCAATTATGGATTTTCCGTCATGTAACTTCTATTGTTAAATTTTATATGAATTGTTATTGTTGCACACAAGTTACTATTTTCCATTTAATTTTTTTCATATGCAAAACTGATTATTTAATTTAATGGTATCAAAATTTGTAATTCTTCATGGTGTGGACATCTCAGGGTTGATAACGTTACAAGATAAATTTTTCTGAGTCCTTGGTAATGGGGACATTTTCATAAATTGGTATCAAAGTTGTAAAGAGGCGAAATTTTAAGTGGCATTTCCCAACATGTGGGTGGCTGGGGATGTTAATTCTCATCATCTTCCAAATTATATTTGGATCTTAGATATGAACCATGATCTCAATGAGTGGACTCATCATCACCGAAGCGTCCGGTGTAGGAAGTGGTACAAAGGGTCTTGCATGTGGTTTCGATGATGATGAAATGGATTTTCACAAGTCAACACGTGACTCAATGATGATCCTCGCCGTGAGAGGGATCAAGTAACCCGTAACCCTTCACAATATATGCATATACCGCGAATATGCATGTGGTGTACTGTGATAGCTAATGATTTCTTTTCAGAGGGTACATAACCATGCACATGATACACATATTCAAAAGTGGGTGACTTCCAATTTTCTAGCGCTCCATGCCTCAATGGGAGTTTGATCCTTGATATATCTATGAGGAGATATATTCTCAATGTGGTTAGCACAATTAAGTTCCTCAACCCAAATATTGGGAGGTATATATCTTTCATGCAACTTGCAAGTGGCCATCTCCTTAAGATATTTGTTCTTCCTCTCAACTACTTATTCTCGTCACAGTAAGGTACTATGTACTTAATCAGATACCAACAAATATGTTGGACATCTTGGTTCACATATTCCCCCACATTGTCTATGCTAAGGATTTTGATCTTTCTCCTGAATTGAGTTCTCTACATGTGAATTCTACCCTTTTTCCTATACTAGAATGCGTTATCTAATAAAATGGAGTAGATTCTCAAACATTCATGTGGGAGTTCTACTCTCCCTTGGAAAATTACCTCAACTAGGGTTTCATATCCCATGAGGATGGGATCCATGCATGCAATGATAGAAGATACACCATTCTTTGTTGCTGACATATGGTGGGATGCTCAATCTATGATCCATGCATCATTAGAAGAGCTAATGGAAATCAATGCATGAGAGTTACCCTATTTTGTTTGATCTTTCTCCGCTTCTTCTAGGTAGCTTTGAAAATGTAATACCTAGGGTTGTTCATTTGAAGAATTTGTGCCATCTGATCAACCTACTTATTCATGCATGCATTCTGTGGATGATAACTATGTATTGTAGTAAACTACATTTGGTATCTCCCATTTCCTTTTTACTTTTCCACCTTGGAGCTTGAGGAATCATCAAGGGTTTGGAGTACTCCTTCCTTCTTGGCTCTATGTGCCTTTCCCTTTAACTCTTTGTTTGGACTTTGAATTGGAAGTACTATTGCCTTCATGCAAAACAAATTCATGCACATTGGGTCCATTTATTATCCCCATTTTGATGAGATTATCTTTCTCATATGTGATGTATTCAATAAATTGAACTGATGTCTGCATTTTCCAAGCCACTCTTGAAGTGAATATGTTTGTATGAAACGGTGAGACAAAAAACAACACAATCTAGACCAAGTTTTTCTAAGATAGAAATGATTAACTAACTGTGTTGAGTGAATTTGTCTATTTCACATCCCTTTAGATGAAGGGTGAGGGACTTGAACTTCATGAAGAAGTCCTCGGATGTGTCAAAATTCCTCTGATCTAAGGAATTGAAGTCTCGACTGGAAAGCATATGGCCTCTCATTTTGTAATTTGCTTTCCAAAGAGATCCTCCAACTATGTCCAAATCTCATATGGTGTGGTACAAGATTCAATGTGAAACATAATCTCGGGGGACATATACACACAGAGGAGGTTGTAAGCCCCATCCATGTGGTTGAGATACCTGTTCTTCTCAATAACATAGGTTGGATCAACCTTTGTAGCCATGGTAATCCAGTACAAGCTTCTACATCTCGAAAGATGAAGCATAATTTTTGGTTTTCATTCCAAGTAGTTATGAGGCATGAGAAGTATTGTCAATAAATAATACATATTTTCCTCACTCCAGATCCTCTTTGAACTCTTACAAATAAGATACATGCCTTTGCTCCTAGCAACTTGTGGGCTCTAATACCATGTAGAATTGTGGTGAAAACTACACATAGAATATAAAAAACAATAAAAAAAAAAAAAAAAAAAAAAAAAAAAAAAAAAAAAAAAAAAATCAATAGAATTGTATTCACTAATGAGAAAATGATTAATTACACCTGGACATACTCTACATGTATAAGTGAAGTTTCCATAGTAGTGATCTAGAGAGGTATAGACACTCACTGACATAAACCTAAGTAATTTTCCACATAGTCGTAGTTAACTGATCCATGCAATCATCAATGAACTAAGTCACACATGTGGAAGTGAGAGAAACACATACAAATCAAGCAGGATAAAACCAAGGTTGCTATGCATGAGTGACTCTACTCAGTATAACTAAGTGTAACTCACTCGAACCTAAGAGAGCACCCTATTTCTAGAGCTTTAATATTTTATAGAGGTCATTCTCATCTAAGGAAGGCACACATTGGACTATCAAACTTAGGGGAAAAAATACTATTATAGGTGAGTGTGTGTAATATCTCCAACATTGCCTCCTATTAGTATTTAAATTTTCTAGACATTCAAAGGACTTGTGCACCAGTGTTCGGAATTTGTAGGAAATTACGGTGGATCTTTGCCTACCTCTAGGGTTTCCTCTTCCCCAAAAGTTCCTCTACCTCTAAAGGATCCATTGCTTCTCCTAGATCCTTGGTTTGTAGTATTTACACCACTTTTTCCTTCTTCCTTAGCTCCACTAATTTTTCCACTTCTTAACACATTTCTACCTTTGCCTCTCACTGATTTTCCATGAGTGCCTTTAGGGCAAGTTTATAGGCTTCCCCAACTGTCCTAATCCTAATTATTCTCAAATCATCATGAATGGCATAAAAAAAGCCATTGATATACCTAGCCACAACATCCACAACCTCCTCTCCTTCATCACTATGTCCAAATCTAATGGACAATTTATAAAATTTCTCTATATATTCTATTAGTCATCATTAGAGTAAGTTTGAGGTTTAAAATGAGCATCTTAAAAAATCTACGTTGATGAGTTGTAATTCAACTGGGTTGTGAATTTCAAGAAATTGGTCATCCATCTTCTTTCTCTTCTTCTCTCTCATATATATATATATATATAGAGAGAGAGAGAGAGAGAGAGAGAGAGAGAGAGAGAGAGAGAGAGAGAGAGAGCAACCAAATGACTATACTACATTATATCATTTATTTTGTGTGCACAAGAAAATACACATTTCATTGTTATTTCTAACCCTCTCTTAACTCCTATACTAACCCTAGACTTAATTGGAAACTATCATAAATGAGACAATACAAATTAACTTTCACTAAATAACATCTCTAATTTAGTGTGACATGGAATATGATAAGTGTGATGTAGCACATGCTTTTACTATTTTACTATTTTCCTTAAAAGGTCCATTTTACACTCCAAATTTACTATAATGATCTTTCTTCTTATGATTCTACAACTTCATATACAAATCCAAAGTGTAATCAATAGGTAGAAACTTTTTTTTGAGTTTATCAACCATTCAATGCCATGTCTTGATTTTATTCTTTTTCTTTCCCTTTTTATCTCCAACCATACACTAGACCATCATAATGATGCATGTCCTTTTAGCTTCATGTAGACCCTCTTCACTCTCTTAAGGTCTTCAATTTGCTCAATGTCAAATATTTTCTTCTTATCTCTTACCCACTCAATTAAGATTTAAACTCCTAGTAGGCAAGGGTTTTAATCTCCATCCTAGCCTTTAAATTTCTTAAATACATAAGGATTCTCTCTTCTACATGTTCAACCCCTTCCTCTTCCTCTTGTGCAACTTCTGCTTTAGGTTCACCATTACTAATATCCCACAAATCTGTTGCACTTCCTCTCTTATGAGCTACTTCCACGACTTCCAGTCTATCCATCACAGTCCTCATTGATTAAACAACTTCAACTAGAAATTATCTTTTCCCTCAATTTCATGCTGGTATCTCTACTCCATTCTATTAGACATACTTGTTGTGCTTTGTAAACCATCTTTGCTATTGTTTTACCCAACAATTACAACCGCTAGAACTATGACTTTCCTTGAATAATTATACCTAGAAATTCCCCTATGTTGGACTTGTGCCTTCAACTTACATGTAGGTTAATATTTCTTTGATACGAATATTGATGTAGAGTCCTATCAGGTTCCTCCAAATACACAAAGAAAACCATGAAGACAGACCTACCAACCTAATTCACTAGTCCATTATGTTTACAAAGAGAACATTCATAAAATTTTCACCAACTTCTATATTCAACTTGAATAATTTCCAAAATTCACAACAAGCCACAAAGGGATTTAATTCTTCCACCAATTTACAAATCCTATGGGTTTCTAAAATGTTTGTTGGTCCTAGCCTATGCTACATTACAATTTCTGAGAGAAATCGACAAAGCAAATATTTACAAAACCTAGTCTTTTTATCTAACTTATACCATAGTCCTTTACTTTGTTCAACTCTTCTCTACTTCCTATATTATTCTTTGCTGCTCTATTCTGTGTGTCACTCTTCTCCATAATAAGAAAAATAACAAATCTATTGGTACCCCTTGTAACTCTATTCTTCATCTTCTCTTTGTGTGGCCCTCTCTAGACTATTCTTTCACTTTCAAACACACCTACCACCACACAATTTTGACCAACAAACAATAATGAGTATTAAAATCCCTCGAAGATATGAACTAACTGTAAAACAATTTATTTTTGTTTAGATACCTTATCATAAGGAATGCATACCCATGTATTAAATATCCACCTTTGTTACAATGAAAAACAAGTTGAAAATTTTCTTGTCTTCCTTCCATTTGATAGAATGGTGATGTTCTTCCTCTTTGGAATCCTTCTTAGTCCAAGTCATATTACATATGCCTCTTCCTATTCCTCTATTCCCTATGTCTCTCCTCAAGCCTTGACCATGACCTGATTTGAATACCTAGATGCCAGCCATATTGTTTTTCATTTCCCTTTATGCCTGGCTTCCACTGGTAGAAGAAACACCTTTTAGTAGTGCTTTTGCCAGTTTGCAACCAATATATCCTCCTCGATTGTTGTTTCTACCAAAATTTTGTCAAGCTTTTTGAATATCTTGTACATCACTAAGCTTATCAAGTTTTATTAACCAACCTATTCTACACCTTCACGTTTCTAAGAAATGCTTCTTTGTATGATTCTATAAAACCCAAGATCAAAATTGTAACCATCAAACTATATTCAATTTTAGCAAAACCTACCTTTGAAATCTCTTGATTAATATTTTTGAGTCTTGTGCCATTCCATCACATCTCCCCCAACAACTAACTTTTGTTGTAATAAATTTAATTGAAGATCAACAACTCCTTTTGGCCTCTACTTTGCTAATTAAACAAATCTTTGGCATTTCCAAGATGAATAAGAATCACTACAATTTTCAAATGTGCAATAAAGACTTCATCAAAACATTGTTTTGAATTAGTGATGAGGCATTTTCATCTTTCAATTCCCATCTTGCTAATGGAACAACACCAATTGGTTTTGTAGGTTGTTAGTTACAAATTCCTTTCCTCCTTTTAAATGAGAGTACTTTGAATGTGTTGACTCCATACTTTATAGTTCTTTGAACCTTCTAACTTGTCATAATCATTAAATAGACTAATGATTTTAAACATTGTTTAGTTACAAGTGCAATTACACCTTATATCATTACAAAAAGGAATAAGATGCACCCTTTATCTTCAAAATAAAAAGACACCTTATAACTCCAAAATACAAAAAGGCCTTATATCGCCAAAAATAAATGCACCTTATACCACCAAAATATGCAATGCACCTTTTGAAAATTAGCAAGAATGTTTGTGAAAAATGATTGTAATGGACACCTTATATCACCTTTTTTTATGAATACTTTGGTAACACCTATGAATTGTATTTATGAACACGTTATATCACATTATGGATTGTATTTATAAACACCTTATAACACCTTATTGATAGTTTGCATTACATTTCACCATCAAGTAAAAAAGAGTGAAATTATGTACTAGATAAACCACACACCACACAAAGAGATCTATAGGGGCTTGGAATTGACCAACATATAGTCTCATGAAAGAGTGATTGATTGAGCTTTACTTTTCTCTAATCAACACTAATAACGTTAATATAATATAAAATGATGTGTTCTCCAATTAACCTTCATCACTACAATTTACATTCATGTATATTGACTATAAATTTCTATGAAAATAAACCTCAAAGGAAAATAATACTTCGGGTTTTCTCAAGAGGATTAATGACTACAATTATATTTTGATTTCCATCCATACTATAAACTGAATTTTCCAATTGTAAACATTGAATTTGTAAAAAATTTAGGTTGAAATCCGCATTACCGAATTTGTAAAAAAATTTGGGTAGAATTGTAGTTGACTTTATCCTCGGTGGCACACCTTTGATCCATGACAAATAAACACATTTTTTCTTGCTTGTTAGGGTTTCACGAGACTTCACTCTTGAATCTATATGAAAAATGTTGGTTGTGGAGCCCAATTATTTTCCCTCGATTTCTCAGAGAGGTCTCTTGTTTTCAGTTGTGTTTATATTCCATGAAGAATTTACACCCTAGAAAAAATGTACACTCCTCCACATGGGAGGCAGAGGGGGGTACTTCACAATCTCGAGGCGTTTAGCCCCCAGAGGAAAAATAGTCTTGTAAATGTATATTGTAATTTCATTGTAAATTAGGACCTGCTTCCATTATGCAGGTTGCATATCCTGACTTCCAGAGAAGCTATGTTAGGGTTTTTCCCTAGAAAGAAACCCTTTTTATGAGGGAAATATGCTTGTATCATTGTGAATATTGTATTCGAGTGAGGATAATGTGAGAGAAAGAAGATAAAGTTACAATGGTGTGTTGTAGATTGTATCCTTCATTTGGTCGATAATAATAAAGGAAGAACTGAAAATTTCTCCCAAGGACGAGGACAACACTCTGGGTGAACCAATGATATCCTCATGGTATTGTATTTTGTGTATCTTCTGTGGTTCTTATTTTCCACATTTGTTTCGATTTTATTGTTCACATCCCTGTTTTTCTAACAACCTGTATCAGAGAAAAAGGTAACTCACAGAAAAGAGGGTTCCAGTTCGAGTGGGAGCAATGTAGAAATATGGAAAGTTTAGGGTCAAAATTTAAATCTACTAAAAACTACTAGTTATGGAAGATCAAAATGGAAGATTATTTATATTAGAAGGATCTATTCCTACCATTGGGTGGAATAGAAAAGAAGCCAATATTCATGAAGGATGAAGAATGGGGAGGTTCTGGAGATAAAGACACTAGGAACGATATACTCTAGCCTCGAAACAGGATTGGCTTATTTCGAAGAAAAGACAACTAAGGATTGAAGGAGGCATTGGATAAACGAGGAAAACCTTACATCCAATAAGGGTATTTAATGAAGATATTATTTAATATGAATATGTAAGAAGATGGCTCATTTGGAGATCATTTAAATGAATTCAATACGCTTACTAATCAACTAAGTCTCAGAAGTGGACTTTGATGATGAGGTCATGGTTTTTCTAATCTTGTGCTCATTTCCGGAAAGCTAGAATGGCTTGGCCATGGTCAGTAACTATGTCTTTTATATAAAATACTTGAAATTTTGATGATGTTGTTGGTATTATCCTTATTGAGGAAATGCGACGTAGTGTCAATAGGTGAGATATCACGTAATGCATTGAACATGGAGAAATGTAACTAAGACAAAAAGGATAGAGGAAAGGACTAAAGGAACTGGTGGGAATTGTGGGAAGGGAAGATCCAAATCCATATTTGGAAAGATAGAGTGCTATAATTATGGGAATAAAGGACATTCAAAGAAAGAATGTGAGGATCCAGAAACAAAGAGTTGGACAGTAGGAGAGAAATCAGAAGCAAATGTAACAGTGATGTAACACAAGATGATTTGATTCTTTTGTAGATAATATTTATGAGTCTTAGTAGTAGATTCAGTGGCCTACTCTGCTGCCACACCCCATAGGAAACATTTTCTAGATTATGTTCAAGGTGATTTTTGGATAGGTTCATTTTAAGGATGAGTGCACTATGCAAATTGTCAGGAATGGAAAGTAAAAATGGAAGAAAATCAATGGAACCAATAATTGTTGAAAGAGGTAAGACATGTTCTATATCTAAGGAAAATTATAATTTCCAATGCAGAAGTTGGAAAGTGAAGGTTTGTTATCCATATTTATAGATAAGGTTTTGAAGGTCACCAAAGGATCATTATGATAGAAAAAGAGAGAAAGTAGGTGGCATTGTATTTATGTAATCGGTGGGCTACCTAAATATTCTATTTCCTTTAGATTCTACATGAGTGGATACAACACCGTGGAATCATAGGCTTGGGCACACGAGTGAGAAGGGGATGCATTTCCAAAAAGAAATTTGCTACGATCCTAAGCAAATTGATTTGGATTTCTATGGAGTTACTGTGTTTTAGCGGTGCTAGAAGAGAGTCATATTTCCTGACTCTAAAAGAAAGGAAGAGTGAAAGGTTAGATCTCGCGTAATACATACGTATGGGGACCAAATCGTGCAATATCCTTGGTGGCCTTTATTATGTTACTTTTATTGATGATGCAACTAGAAAACTTGGGTTTTATTGCATTTGACAAAAAATATGATGTTTTTGATACTTTTAAGAAATGGAAAGCTTTGAAGCCGAGAATGACAGAAAAAGGTTGAATTTGGTCTCAAATCAGTAATGGAAGGAATATAGAAATGAGTCGATGATTATTATTCATACAATGGGATTAGTAGAAAGATACCCAAGAACAATTCAAGAAAATGGTGTGTCGTGAAGATGAATAAGATGATCGGAGCATGCAAGGAGTATGATTGCATGCCGGTGTTCCCTTACGCCTGGAAGATGTTGTAGATATCATTAAGCACTAATAAATAGAGGACCTTCAATCTTTTGGATGGTAGAATTATAGAGGAGGCATGGACAGTAAAAGGTAAACTATTCTTTTTGAAGACTTTCTGCCAGAATCATTTGTCCATATTGATAAAGAAAATATAAAAAGCTTGAGGAAAGCAACCAAGAAGTGTACCTTTATCGATACTTCTGCAGTTAATGATTTTGGTTATCGCCATTGGATTGGAAATAACAAAATCATTAGAGTAGAGATGGCCATATTCAATGAGAAGTTCATACACAAAGATCGCTTGCGTGAAAGAAATAAATAAAAGAAAACTCACACACAAAGGTTTCGACACGAGATCACCGAAAAGAAATTCCAAAGGTACCCGTGAAAAATCAAAATTTACAAAAAGATCAACAAGTACCTCAAACTCCCGCAAGTGTTATTAGAATATCTACTAGGTTAAGTAGACCCCTTAAATGTTCATTGTATTATTTATTGTTGATTGATTCCGTTGAACCAAAATGTTATGAAGAGGTAATGTGTAGGTAGACACCAAAAATAATTGGGAGAAGGGAATGAAAGAGGAAATGGATTCCCTTGGTAAATAAACATACTTGAGACTTGGTTCAACATTTACAAGAAAAGAGCATTGTAAAATAAATGGGATTTTACAAGTTGAAGAAGAAGATGGAGGAAAAGTGCAGGGCCAAGTCTAGACTTGTTGTAAAGGGCTCTTGCACAAAAAAGAAAAGTATATATTTTGATGAAATATTTTCTCCGCTATTACAATGAATTCAATTAGGAATATTTTAAATCTTGTGGCAAGAGAAGATTGGCATCTTAAACAATTAGATGTAAAGAAAACTTTTCTCCATGGGATTTGGAGGAAGATATATTTATATGCAAGAGCTGTGGGTATGGAGGTCGGGCAAAGGGAAGGAAAAATTTGGTATGTGTTGAAGAAGATTGTATGGCCTAAAACAAAGAGTCCAAGGTTGCAGTGGGTATTTGAAGCTTGACGTGTTTATGACAACAAGGTTATGTAGATGTCATTCTCGATCGTTTATTTTAAAAGTTAGAAAATGCAGCTTATATTATCTTGGTTATCAGTATGTAGATGACATGCTTGTTGCGGGTGTGGTCTAATATGAAAGATATAAATGTGCTCAAAGAGAAATTAGATAATTCATTTGCAATGAAGGATTTGGGTGCCGAAAGAAAATCCTTGGTATGAGAATAACAAGAGATAGGAAAATCACAATTTGACATTATCTCGTGGTGAATACATAGAGAAGGTGTTGGATATGTTTAGAATGCATAATGAAAAATGAGTTAGTACACCTTGGACAACCATTTAAAATTAATCTATAAATGTGTCCCAAGACATGTGAGGAAATATAATACATGTCCAGTGTCCCATACTCATCAAATAATCAAGCAGCCTTTGATACGCGGAAGGTTTGTACACTTAATTGTATATTGTACATGTGCAATGGGGAGTTGTGAGAAAGTATATGACCAATCCATCTAAATAACATTGGGAGGCATTAAAATGGATTCTCGTGTATTTGAGAGGTAATCACACTCATGCATTATGTTTTGAGGTTCGTGGCATCTATCTCTATAGGGATACGTTGATTCAAATATGACATGTGATAAATATAGAAGGAGGATCACCACATGGTTTGTTTTTACTATGGGTGGAACAATAATAAGTTGGATTTTGAAACCAAAAAAGGTTGTTGCAATTTCTCTCAATAACAAAGAAAAGTATGTTGTTGCTACGCAGGCTAGTAAAGAGATGAATTGGTTACAGTGGTTTATGGAGGAATTGAGAAGAAGAAAGAGAATAACAAAAGAAAAGTATGTTGAGAGTGTCATTCATCTTGAAAATAAATCAAACTTCCATTCAAAGAATTGTTCATATAACTCGTGTACCATTTCATATGATCCTGTCTTGGAAGATGGACATTTGAAGTTGGAAAAGGCTAATACTCCAGCTTAATCCCCAGACATGTTAACAAAGGAGCAACTAGGGGAGAAATTGAGTTCTCGCCATTTCTTTATTATTCCTTTAAGAATAATATGAAGATGAGGAAATTCATTTTGGTCCAAGAAGGATCATAGTCCAACATATGTTACAACAATGGTGGAGTTACAGATCAGCCTCCCAAGTGGGATATTGTTTGCTTTCAGAGCTTGATTATCTTCACATTTAGAGGTCTTTGTTTCGCACCACAGCGTTTATACCCCATGAATACTTTACACAACGGAATAATGTACACCCCTCCACAAGAGGGGACTTTCCCCCCCTGCAGGGTCCGGGGGCAAGCATGCCCCCAAAGGAAAAATTGTCTTGTAAATGTATATTGTAATTTCACAAATTTGGAATCGCTCATTAGAAGGTCAGCAGATCCTGGATTTGCGAGAAGTTATGTTAGGTTTTTTTCCCTAGAAGGAAACTCCTTTTGCGAGGGAAATGTATTTCGGCTATGTATCATTGTGAATATTGGTATTCCTCGATTGGAGAGATTGGAGAGAAAGAAGAGGAAGTTACAACAGTGTGTTAGATATTGTATCCCTTCATTTACTAGGATAATAATAAAGGAAGGGCCTGAAAAATTCTCTGCGGACGAGGCCTCACTGAAGAAAATCACGATAACTGCGTGTCTGCTAAGTATTATGTATATTTTTGTTTATTTCATTTGTTTTATTTATCGCTCACGATCCTGTTTTTCTATCAAAAAATTTGTCACACAAATAATCCTCCAACGATTTGATCATGTGATGGCTTCCAATACATCGCCGACTCAAGAAATGGTGGGCACTTGCAAGCAAGTCGAGGTTTCTTGTCGGTTTAATCTCTCACTGTGCTTCTTTTTGAAAATTGATGCTTGATATAGTTTCACCGCTGACCCGCGAGTCAAGTCAATTCCCCGATTCGCTGTTGGTGGCAGAGCTCAATGCCCACGGGCTTTATACAGCAAATAATTTGATATAGGGTGATGAATGGAGGTAAACTCATAACAATATCATTTGACTCAGAAAACTACGCTAGAAATGCATAGGGAAGTGAGGCCACAACTGAATTTACCGCGACTTGAGTTAAAGCCGGAGAGGTAAGACTTTAGAGTGTTGAGGAGAACGCCTCAAGAACAGCCTTTCCAAAGCAATCCTTTAAACAAAATATTGAACAGCTTCAACGACATGTGCTAGATAACGATACTAATCAAACTTATCATACTTATGCATCCACAAATTATCCGACTGGATTCTCCACCAATCATTCAAGCAAAGGAAAAGAATAACATGAGATTCCGGTTAAGAATGAGCGTAAATTGCGGATCAAACATAAATCATCCCACAATATGAAACCCTGATCGATCCTCCACCAAGCGGCTTTTAAACAATTGACAAACAAAAACTAAGGAAAGGAGAAGTTGAATTCCATTAATTTGATAGTCTCAACGGGAATACATAACCGAAGCTTCCTGGAATCCTTATACTGGAGCTTAGCTCAACCATCATAATCATAAAATGGAAATTCACACATACTCAAAAGCAAAACAATCAACATTAAAAACGAGACACCGTGATAAAAAGCGATCATGGCCCAGATGTTTAGTAGCTGGTAATACGTAGTTCCCAATGTCGCGTTCCTTATGATGCACGTTAATCGTGACTCCCTCGACAACCCCGCGCATTTAACTCCATTGATGTCTTTAATCTCAGTCGGTTCTTCCATTTATGGTGGAAACAATGTCTAACCACCACCAACAATCAACAATAACCGCTCTTGGACTGAACAACCCCATCAATTCTTTGGGATACAGTCTCTCACTGCGCTAAATTTCAGATACCAAACCGTCATTGGAAAGATTGGTAGGGCAACATGGGGCACATGATGGTATGCATATCGCGGGATTATTTGGCATGCTCGGCGTGGAAAGGGTAAGGGGAGTGACCAAGGAGACGGCAGGGGCGAGACACGTGGAAAGAGGGAGGATACAAGAAACAGAGAAAAGGTGACGGGATATAATTAGCAGAGGAGGGAACACGTCAGCTTGGCGCATGGACAACGCGAAGGAGCAAGGTGGATAGATGCTAGAGGACAGGAGGAGAAAAAGGAAGGGCCACGGACAAGTGGAGAACATATATGTGATAAGACAACACGGAGGTGATTACCGAAGGAGGGGCCCCTACGACAATACCACTCCATCTCAAACTTTATTAATGGCAGAACGGAAAGGGTCGGAATCGCTTTGAGCCTCCATGACATATAGGTGCCCCAATCTTGACCATTAAGAGATGCGCACCCCACCGACCAAGTTAAAGGTAGTAGAACGAACAGGGCTTTGAATGAAACTTCGACCGCAGATCTCAACGGGCAGATCTTGTCTGTCCAAATCTGCCTGCTCGTTAAAATAACGCGCTAGTCCTTCAAAACTTTGGATTAAATGTGTTTTCCAAACCTCTCTTTTTTTCCCAAGGGGACGCTTCTTTTAAGGAAATACCCCATACATGATTATAAAAGCAACATTAGTCTCCATGGGGACGCACACACCCCTCGTGGGATGTCAGAGAACTCTTTTGTGTGTTCAGTTCTTTTGTCAAGTTAGCTATGGAGTCTATTAAAACATCAGATAAAGAAAAAAATATTTAAGAAACACAGAGCTTCATGTACCAAGAGAAACATTCTTCGTGAAATGCCCATTCATAGGGACAATTGTAACTTTGACCCTTCAAACTCGTAACCTGTAGGTATTATTCAAAAATACTTTAGAGATTGTGAAGGGCCTAACCCATAGGGCTTCAAACTTGTTGTGCTTGCCTTTGTCTTGTTTAGGGGCATCCCATTTTAGTACTGCCAGACTTCCCATTTGAAATCTTTTCCTTCGCCTTCCCTCACAGAAAGCTCCGCTTTTGATCTTCACGGATGCCCTGAATCCTGATCATTACCTTCTCTTTGGCCTGCTGGACCTCTACCAACTGACAAATTCTCCTGATCATGTCATCAAATTCTCCTTTTGATAATCCTGAGTAATTAGTTACATGTATCTAATTAGCTTCAGGAAGGAAAAAACAACTCTATCCCATAAAACCAATTCGGGTGGGAGATTCTATGGATCTCGAATCTGACCAGCCCATAGATCAAATTTCAAATTTTCAATCCTGTGCCTTTTTTGTTGTCCTCTAACAGTTTTTGATGACCTGGTCAGGATTTTTGAGGACTCTCGCTAAAACTGCTGTCTTTGGGGATAATATAAGGGAGGGAATCAATTTGATCCCAAATTGCCCACAAAATTTGAACCATTGGTCAAATTTTGAAAGATGCTATGCGGACAAGAGTAAAAATCTTGTTTGGGCAACCGAATATTGTGATGAGATCCTCCGTGAACCCAATGATTACCTTTATGGAAGCACTCCTTTGTGGGGATAACTTCATCCACTTGGTAAAGAACCAAGTGGTATCTGTGATCCATCAAGCTTTTTTCCGACCGGAAGGAGGGTGAATCTCCTCAATAAAGTCTAGGCCCCAGACCTGGAAAGGTCCCAAAACAAAATCCACATGTTTGAAAGGCATAGATTTGAGCTGCTGCTTTCCTCGAGAAACTTGGCATTTGGATGTACCGACCTCTCCAGAGACGCTTCTAAGAATAGGGTGGGCTAGTAGGTACCTGCACTTGGAGGATTTCTTGGTGGTCGTGGTTTCAAAATGGTGCCCTCCACATAGCCGGCCATGAAATTCAACAATGAACTTTTGAGCATCTTGTGGATTCATACATTTTAAAAGCACTCATAGGGGATCTTTCCAATACAAACTTGATCACCAAGGAAGTATTTGACTCGCTTTGAGATTTTAGATATCTTGCTTTCTTGCGTGCCATCAAATGCAACTCTCATAGAAATATATGACATCCTTGCAGTACCAAGACATCTCACCAATGGGGTTTTGTTTGAGGGTCAAAAAATCGTGATGATCGATTCTAATGATTTTCGAAAGTATTCATAATGAAACTTACCCCAAATATTTGAAATTTTCAACCAACATCTTGCATAAACCTCTAATTCCTTGATCAATTTGGTAGCTCCATTCTAGATCAAACTCAAGGATCTTATTATCCATTTACTCCTCCTCCCATCTATGTCTGTCTGAATAAGAATGTCCTTCACAACAGTTAAGGGAACACAAGCAATGATTTTTTACTGTAGGAAATATAATCTAAAATACGAGAGCTTTACCTGTAGCATAGGCTTTCTTTCTCCTGCGGATGTCATACCCTCGGCCTCAATAACATCCATTAACGCTTCCGCTAAAATAGGCATTAGGTCATTCACTCGCATCGCTTTTGTAGTAAAACAATAACCACTATGTCAGATGAGGAAAAGGAGAAAATGAGGAAATCCTCTGAGTAATTGGGACTGATAAGGTCGTGGAGCTCTCAAATATGATTTCTTTATTTTCTCAAAGGAATTTCACGATTTATAAGTCCACCTTACTTCATTTCCCTTTATCAACATGGCTATTATGAGCTTTACCATCTCAACAAAGTTAGAAACAAACCTCCTTAGAAAAATTAATTTTTACCAAGGAAAGACTGACTTCTTTCCTCGATCTTGGGATTGGGATATGTTTGGATTGCTTCAACTATGCTAGGATCAATATTGAATCCTATCACGATACTATGTGGCCCAAGAACTTTCCCTCCTTCATGGCTAACAATAAAGATTTTTGGGATTCAATGAAAGGCCAAAACTCCTCGTGATTTCCGTAGTAAAACCTTCCCAGGATGACAACAACAATGTCTTTTATCGATTTGGAAAAGACCGATGTCATCCACCGTGATAGATAACTACAAACTTATCCTTTTCCCTAATGAAAGCTATACCCATGGCATCAAACGCTGCCCTTCATTCATCAAGCTGAAAGGCATTTTATTGTACATGAATGTGCCCCATGGAGTGGTAACGCCGCCTTTTCTCTATCCTTAGGTAAAATAGAGATTTGATCAGGTACCAGAGAATCCATCAATCATGGAAATCCTCGATGATCCAGTTACCCTCTACACAATATATGTTCCATACTTGGTAGGGGTAATTGCCCTTCCTTGAGCTCCTGTTCAAGTTCCTAAAATCTACACAGAAGTCTAATTTTCCATTCTTCTTCCTTACTAGGACCAAGTTATCCACCCACTCTGAATATCTCAGTGGCGCGATGATCTGGGCACGTAGCAGCTTCTTCACCTCTCTCTTCATGATTGGCAACAAAATAGGATTGACCTGTCTTAGTTTCTACCTAAATGGCTTTGCCTCCCTTTTCAATGGTATTTTATGCTCAATGAAAGAAGTGTCATAAGTTTTGAGGTCTTCATAGGTCCAAGCGAAAACATCCACAAACTCCCTCAATAATTCAACATATTCATCCCTTTGCTCCTTTGTCAGGCTTCTTGACAATTTGACAAACCTGGGTTCATTCTGGGTGCCAATGTTGCACTGAGTCGTATCAACATCATCCTCTGAGATTTTCCCCTTTAATGCTACATCATTCTTGTCAAAAAGCCTTTCCAAAGGAACCGGTCCCTTTGGAATATGATTGATGGGAAGCTGCACAATGTCACGCTCTGCAATCTTACTCAAAAAATTACCATCATCAAGATTTGCTTCGCAAACAGGGTCTTGATCAATATGTAGCGCTGAAAATTCCTCGACAGTCTCCAAGAATCTTTTGATCTCAAGATCATCCTCGAACACCTTCCAATGTTTGACATTTTCAGGTATGGAGGGCCTGTATTTTACTTCTACATCATATCTGAATTTGGGTGGCAGGGGCACTTTGAAACTGCTTGCTGATGTAGCCAGAGAATCAACCACTGTGTTCTTCTCTCTTGGAACGAATGAAATGTTAAATGATGAGAAAAAACTGTCGATTAGGTCCCATACCTCATTTTTGTAACTCCTGAGTCGAGGATGCTTGGCCTGATAAACGTTTCTGATCTATTGCACTATCAATTCTACATATCCAAACACTGCTACCTCTTGAATCCCCATTTCTTTTGCAGCTCTTAAACCTAAAACAAGAGCTTCATATTCTGCCACATTGTTGGTTGTCTCAAATTCTAACTTGTATGACAGAGATATGGTTTCCTGAGTAGGTGACACAAAAAACACAATGGCACCAGCGCCTTCCTTGGAAGAGGCTCCATCAAAGAACATTTTATAGACAGGGGTGATGGGGGGAGAAATTTCATGAGAAGTAGTGGGTTGCTTTCTAAGTTTTAGAAGAGGCTCGGGAGCATTAGTGAGTTGTAGTAAACTGGAACCTAAATCAGTGTCAAGAGCAAAGATAGGATGGTTGGTAGGATTGGCTTTGTCACTGATTATGTAGGCCAGCTGAGCTTCTCTGTACAGTCTCCTATGTCCCCCCCCAAACACTGGAATAGTAGCATAAGTTAGGTCCATTTGCAGAGTTCCCCCAAGTCTTTTTATCTAGGATCTTGACAACAACATACCAAACTTGGGGGGAACATCAACCACTACAATGTCCATGAACACACTTTTCATGGGCAGTTGAAATAAGGTCACAACCAGATCTTTGATGACTCCTAGACATTGAAATTTCCTGGAGTCAAAGGAATAGAGGTCATGATAGGCTCTAGTGACTTCTAGTCCTAATTCTTCCATAACAGTTTTGGGCATGAGGTTTTGGGAAGCCCCTGAATCCATCATAAAGTTGTGCAGCACCTTGTCATGTATGTTCAAGGATGTGTAGAAGGGAGGGGATAAATCATTTCTGTCTTCTACCATAGGACCTAGGATGACTGTAGGCTTTTCATCTTGCAAATTGATGGAGTCTGTGGGATGACACTAGGTTTCAGACTGTAATAGTTCGGTGAGGTGTTTTTTGAACACCTCATGTTTGATCAATTCAGAGAGGGGCATAGGGATTTTGATTTTTTGAATTTTCATGCTCAAAGTTAAAAGAGGATGCAAGCTTTGGAATTTCCCTTACTTCAGGAAGATGAATCTGGACCATTGGAAAGAGGGGATGGGCCTCCTTACCTTTTTTTCTGTATGCTACTTCATTAGCAAGTTTCTCCGTTCTAGTGAATTGTTCAGGAACATCAAGTGCTCTTGTCTTCTTCTTGGATCTTAGGTTATACTTGTTTTGGCTGCTGCTGGCCTTGTCTCCCTTACTCAACTCATTTAGCTGGCTGTCCATGAGAGATTCCTCATATGCTGATTGAGTGAGATGAGGAAAAGGAGAAGTATCTCCAAAGAAGTGGATTTCAGGATCAAGCTCGTCTATTTCCCCTTCTTCATTATTAATTACAAAATTATTTTGAAGAGGGGCCTGAATCTTCTGATCTTCTCTATCTCTTCCCCTCTGATCCCTTTGCATAATATGGGGAGCATTATTATTTGGCCTCCTAAAATTTCCTTTGTTTTCGGTATTTTGAGGATTTCTGTATAAAAAGGTTTGCTTCCCCTCCACCTTCATTTTCTCCATCTTCGCGGACAGAGACTTCACTATCTTGGTCAATTCATCCACTTGAGGGTGAGGCACATAGGGGCCAGAAGTCGAGGCTTCAAATATTCCCTTACTCTTGTCTGCATCAGTCTTATTTCTCAGTCTGTTAACTGCCAATACATTACATTCCACTTCTATGGCCGCATCTTGCATTTGAGCTAGGGAGGTAGCTCTTCTTTCTCTCAATAGAAGGCAAAAGTCAGGGTCGAAAGCATTAGCATAAGAGATTTTAGTAGAGGCTTATGTGGGTTTTATCTCAGCAGGGATCTTATTATACATCTTATTGAATCTTTTGGAGAAGTCAGAGACAAATTCTCCTTCCTTTTTCTTCAAGGACCCAAACTCTGTCATGTAATACATGAAATATTTTTTATCTCCCCACTGCCTCAGGAAAGCATTATCTAGAGCTTCAATCCCAACAATA